>BQNB010003290.1:5247-116223 GCA_026074375.1 Tanacetum coccineum
GATTTACAATGGGAAATGGCCATGTTGACAATTAGAGCTAGGAGATTCATCAAGAGGTCAGGCAGGAAGTTGGATGTAAATGGTCAAAGAGTTAGATTTGACAGGTCTAAAGTGGAGTGCTATAATTGTCATAAAAATAGCCACTTTGCAAGAGAATCTAGAGCTCCTTGAAATCAGGAAAACAAAGGAAGAGAGAATAGTAGAAGAACTGTGACAGTGGAAACTTCCACCGAAAATGCCTTGGTTGCTCAAAATGGAATTGGAGGGTATGATTGGAGCTACCAAGCTGAAGAAGAGCATCCTACAAACTATGCATTAATCCAGTTCAGATTTTGAGGTAGATTCTTGTTTTAAATCATGTGTAAAAGCTTATGCTACTCTTAAAGAACAATATGATAGTTTGTCTTTAGATTATAAAAAGTCTCAATTTAATTTAGTATCTTATAAAGTAGGTTTAGAATTAGTAGAAGCTAAACTAGCTCACTATAAGAAGAATGAGGCTGTGTTTGAAGAGAGCATTAATGTTTTAAACTTTGAAGTTAAACTAAGAGATAATGCTTTAGTTGAAAACAAAAAGAAATTAGAAAAAGCAGAAAAAGAGAGAGATGAGTTAAAACTAACATTAGAGAAGTTTCAAAATTTATCTAAATCTTTGAATAATTTGCTAGAAAGTCAAGTTATTGACAAATTTAAAACTGGACTAGGATATACTGCAGCTTCTCCTGCAGTAGAAAGCTTTGTGAATTCATCTGAGATGATAGAAAATTAGGAGAATAATAAGTCCAAATCTGATAAGGGATATCATGCAGTTCCCCCACCTTATACAGGGAACTTTATTCCCTTCAAACCTGATCTAACGTTTATGGATGAAATCGTTGAAAGTGAGAATATAGATGTTATTACTGTTGTTACACCTAGTAATGTTAAGAAAGTTGAGTCAAATCATGAGTCTGCTAATGTAAAAAATAATGGTGATACAGTAGAACCTAAAACTGTTAGGAAGAATAGTTTTAGACCTCCAGTCATTGAGGATTGGAATTCTGATGATGATAGTGAGGAAGAATTTATACCTAATGTTAAGGATAAAACTGTTAGACCTAGCACTGAAAAGATAAAATTTGTTAAGTCTGCTAGGGAAACAGTAGAGAAGGTAGAAACACCTAAACAAAACAAACACTATCCTAGAGGGAACCAAAGAAACTGGAACAATCTTATGTCCCAAAGACTAGGAAGTGACTTTAAAATGATTAATAAAGCTTGTTTTATTTGTGGTAGTTTTGAGCATCTTCATTATGTGTGTGATAAAAAGGTTATAAGACCAGTGTGGAACAACTCAAGTAGGGTGAATCACAAGAACTTTGCTAATAAAATGACTCACCCTCACCCTAATAGAAGATTTGTTCCACAAGCAGTATTAACCAGGTCTGGCAAAATTAATACTGCTGGTGCAAGTGTTAATACTGCTGTCAGACCAGTTAATACTGCTGGCTCAAAAACAACTGTGAATCATCCTAGACCAATATCAAATGCTTACAAAAAGGGATATTCACAAGTCACAAGGCCATTTAACAAGTATTCAGCAAACAAAAACAGTATTTTCAATAAAAAGGTTAATACTGTCAGGGTAAAAGATACTACTGCTAGGGATAGAGCAGTAGTAAGTGAAAACAAGGGAAAAGGGGTTAATGTTGTTAAGGCCTCAGCATACTGGGTTTGGAAAGCAAAAATGGTAGTGCATCAAATACTTTCAAGATATATTCTTACATTGATGCACGAGGCAGATTCAAGTCTATAATGGCTTGGATCCCCAAAAAAGTCTAATTCTCTTATTTTATGTGCACAACAACCCACGGCAGAAGGAGTACAAGGAAAAATGAGTTATTAACAGTGGTTGCTCTAGGCACATGACTAGAAACAAATTCTATCTCACTGAATTTGAAGATTATGATGGTGGTTTTATTTCCTTTGGAGATGGTAAAGGTAGAATTTCTGGAAAAGGTTTTCTCAAATATGGCAAGACAAAGTAAAGGTTTTTCAAGAAAAGTTACTCCACTTTTTAACTCCATGTTGGTGCAAAACTAAGCACCTGAGGGTGAAGGTTCAGCAATACCTCTTGAACCCCAACCCACACCCTCTATCTCACATCCACATGTTTTAGAACCTCAAACAACACCACTTCAAACTAAAACACCTCCAACAGTTTCCCATGAACCTCAAACTGAAGCTCATATTGAGCAAATACTCCCATCTCCATCTACATATCATAGAAAACATAGAAAGACTCAAAAACATAGGAGAGCCAAAAAGGTCATCGAGTTACCTCAGACTAGTATGCCTCTCAACCTTGGAACTGATAAGGCTATCCAGAAGGAGGGGGTAACAGTGTGGAAAGGGCTATCACTACTGATGCTAGCTTAGTTGCAGCACAGGACAGTGATAACATTATTAGGACCCAGACCACGGCAATGCCTAATGTTGACATTCCTTAGGGAATGGATATAGGTGGTAGTACCAGGTGCCAAGAAACCATAGAGGGCACTCATGCTCAGACTAGGTCTAAGAGAGTGCTTGAAAAGCCCAATAAACCACCTCTTCCAGAAGGTCACACATCTGGAAGTGAAGAGGGCAGCATGGAACATACTTTTGAATTAATGGACACTATACCACCTTTGATAATGGAACTGAGTTCAAAAATTGTGTAATGAATCGGTTCTGTTAAATGAAGGGGATTAAGAGGGAATTCAGTGTTGCTAGGACTCCTCAGTAGAATGGTGTTGCTGAGAGGAGGAATAGAACACTGATAGAGGCTACAAGAACTATGTTAGTTGACTCTAAGTTACCAACCACCTTTTGGGCTGAAGCAGTTAATACTGCTTGCTATGTCTGAACTTATGGTCTTAGTCATTAAGCCTCATAACAAGACACCTTATGAACTTATTCATTGAAGAACCCCATTGATATAATTCATGAAACCTTTTGGGTGTCCTGTTACCATCTTAAATACCAGGGATCATCTAGGCAAGTTTGATGGAAAAGCTGATGAGGGATTTTTTATTGGGTACTTTGTGGTTAGCAAGGCTATGAGAGTATTTAACAAGAGGACCAAGATAGTTGAAGAGACCTTAAACATTAGATTTCTTGAAAATACACCTAATGTGACAGGAAATGGACCAGGAAACTGCTGCTAACTTCTGCTTTTTGATGATGATTCTTTGACAAAATTTATGAACTATGTGCCAGTTGTTGCAGGAAATCAAACTAATGGTATTGCAGGAACTAGAGATTACATTGTTATAGGTCAAGCTGAGAAGAATAGAGAACCTAAATAAGAATTCATCATAATACCTTTCTACACAACTAATCCATTAATCTCTCAAAGGTCCTAAGGATCGTGAAGAAGAAATCTGGAATGAAGCCGACAGAAGTGGTTGAAAGTGGGAGCTTCAAGAAAAGATGGGGAGTGATCAAGCCACAATAAGAGAGTTTGAAGGCTAACTTCAACAGAAAAGCAAGACTGTACATCCATAACAGCACACAAATAGTATTAATACGTTAGTACACACGGTAGTACTGCGAACATCTTGCACGATTAGGATCTAATCATCACCATTAATGCTGCTGAAGCTTCTAATGCATTCCGAGGAACATCTGGTTTGAATGTTTTCTCCTTTCAAAGAATTCATTTAGTTGAAAACCCTAATTTGTAGGCTTCATAGATCGTTATGACCCATCTAGGATATCATAACATAGATCTCGCAGCGAATAACAAATAAGAACAACAATGTTATAAAAAGGTTTTTATTCATAAACTAATAAACTATAAATATCGACTTTAATCACGGTCGAGCTATGAACTATGACATAAACTAATAAGCTACTAGCCTACTTCTCATTGGAGAGATCTAACTATGATGGATACCTCTAACCTAGACGCCTACCCTCTTTATATAATAGAGGGAGTAGGGTTTACAAGACAAGATAAGATCAATTAAAAAATAAGGGAACGTATAAATCAGCATTAAATACTAGTTTGACAAATCTTCAATCAGCATTCATGGTTGATTCTTTATCTTTTAGCTGAGCATTAAATACTGTTTGACTAATCTTCAATCAACATTAATGTTGATCTTTATCTTTTAGCTGAGCATTAAATACTGTTTGACTAATCTTCAATCAGCATTAATGTTATTCCAGCTTTGTCTTGTAAGGTCCTCACTCTTAATATGTTTTGTCATAATCAACTCAAAGTATAATTCCCAACAATCTTCCCCTAGTTGATAATGACAAAACCAATAAGCACAAGCTTCCCCTGAAGCTAATATAGATGAAGAGCTTCCCCTGAATCCATGCACTCTTCCCATTTTGTCATAATCAAATAGGAGTGCATGTAGATGGTAAATTATACAATAAGCTTTTTCCCCTTAAGCATGTATACCATCTCTTGAATCATGGACTTAGTAGGCTCCAAGCAGCAAATTATCAATGAAGAAAAATGAGTATTACCAATTTGTTGAAGAAGTAGAATCTCCCAAGCTTGTGTCTTATGTCTTGCACTATCCACGTGACATCGAACTTATACCAAGACCAAAATATAAGTAATCGCAGATCTCTTGACCAAAATTCCTCATCTTCTATATGAAAAACACTAAGCACAACAACGTAACTCTAAAAAGTGATAGCAAATGGTACATAGTAATCATCATAAGTAGATCAGTACACCTTTGCAAGATTCATCAAGTCTCGTCTACAACCTTTAAGCACAAACAAGTTACCTCAAATGTGTAAGCCATTGAGATATAATAAGAACACGCACGCTGTGAAAAATCAACCACAACATCCCTATAATAATAACCAATCTTTCTCAAAATAATCCACAAAAAATGCGCCATAATTAAATCACTGTTCAGACCAAATGGCGTCCATGTTTAGGTTCTCTTCATTCTTTTACCATAAAAACCTAGAATCCTAGATATCAAGAGCAACCCGCTCTGAAACCCAATTTTTTGAAAAACCTTAATTGTAGGCGTTCATAGATCGTTTTTGCCCATCTAGGATTACATAACATTGATCACGCAACTGAATAACAAATGAGGAACAACAAATGATATGAACAAGGTTTTTTTCCAGAAAACTAATAAACCTATAAACTATTCGAATTTAATCATCGACTATGAACTATTACATAAACTAATAACTAACTATCAGACTCTCATTTTGAAGATCTAACTATGATGGATAATGCAATACCATACCCGACCCCGCTTTTTATACTAGAGGGTTAGGGTTTACAAAGACAAATAAGAACAATTAAAATTAGGGAAGTAGAAATCGAGCGATTAAAGACTATTTGACTAATCTTCCAATCAGCATTAATTTTGAATCTTTATCTTTCATCTGAGAAGAATAAATACTGTTTGATAATCTTCAATCAACATTAATGTTGATCTTTATCGTTTAAGCTGAGAATTAAATACTTTTGACTAATCTTCAATCAGCATTAAAGTTATCCTGCTATTGTCCTGTAGGTCCTCCATCTTAATATTTTTTGTCATAATCAACCTCAAAGTAATATTCCCAACATTCTTCCCCTAGGTTTGAATAAGACAAACCAATAAGACCACAAGCTTCCCATGAAGCTAAGTATCAGAGAAGAGTGTTTTTTTCTCCCCTAAATCCATGCACTCTTCCACTTTTTTTGTCATAAATCAAATAGGAGTGCATGTTAGATTGGTAAAAAACAAATAAAGCTTCCCCTTAACATGTTGTACCATCGTCTTGAATCACGGACTTAGTAGGCTCTAACATTAAATTATCGAATGAAGAAAAATGAGTATTACCAATTTTGTTGAAGAAGGAGAATCCCCAAGCTTGAGTCTTTTTTTTATGTCTTGCACTATCCACAGTGACATCGAACTTATACCAAGACCAAAATATAAGTAGATCGCAATCTCTTGAAAAAATTCTCATCTTCTAATATGAGACACGTAAGCACAACAACTAACACCTTAAAGTGATAGCAAATGTACGTAGTATTCATCATAAGGTAGATCGTTGACACTTGCAGATTCATCAAGTCTTTTCGTCACGACCATTTTAGACACAAACATAGTATTACCTCAAAATGTTGTAAGCCATTTGAGATATAATAAGACACGCCACTGCGTGAAATCCTACGCACAAACACATATAAAGTAATAACCAAGTCTTCTGTCAAAAATTAATCACAAAAAATGAGCATAATTTAAATCACGTGTTCAAATCTAAATGCGTCCCATGTTTAGGTTTTCATCTTCATCTTCTACCATAAAACCTTGAATCCTAGATATCAAGAGCAACCCGCTCTGATACCAATTGTTGAAACCTTAATTGTAGGCTTCATAGATCGTTTTGCCCATCTAGGATATCATAACATTGATCACGCAGCGGAATAACAAATAAGAACAACAATGTTATGAACAAGGTTTTTATTCATAAACTAATAAACTATAAACTATTCGACTTTAATCAGTCGACTATGAACTATTACATAAACTGAACTAATGGTATTGTAGGAAAAAGAGATAACATTGTTGCAGGTCAAGCTAAAAAGAAGATAGAACCTGAACAAAAGTACATCCTAATACCTATCTTTACAACCGATCCATTAATCTCTCAAGATCCTAAGGTCAGTGAAGAAGATGCTAAAGAGAAGCCTACTGAAATGGATGAAAGTTGAGCTTCAGATAACGATGGGAAGGATGATCAAGCCACAAGAAGTGAGTTTGAAAGGCTACTTCAACAAGAAAAGCAGACTGTACATCCTAACAGCACTAATATTATTAACAATGTTAGTACACCTACTAGTACAGCTGGACCATCTTGTACTGATGATGATCTATCATCACCAGTCAATGATGCTGAAGCTTCTAATGCATTTGAGGAACATCTATTTGAAAATTTTCTCCTTTCAAAAATGCATTTACACTTCCATCTGTTTCAAATATGACTCTAATGAATGATATTGGAATTTTTGGTAATGTTTATGATGATTTGGATGAGGAGGATGCATCCAAGCAGGGGAGGAACAGTAACAAGACAAAGCCAATGTTTAAAGACAGTAACTTTGATGTGCTTGATGATGCAATGAAGGATGTTGATGCTACTCCAGTTACTCCTCCTACAAGAACAACTGTATTTGATGATGATGAAGATCTTACCATTGCTCAGACTTTGGTAAATATGAGGAGTGAGAAAGCAAAGGAAAAAGGAGTTGCTTTTAAAGATGTAGAAGAAACTCCTAGACTAATCAAATCAATAACTACACTTCAACCTTTTCTAATCATTGATAGCAATGCAAGAGGAGCTTCTACAATTTCAACTTCAGAAGGTTTGGACACTGGTTAATCTACCTAATGGCAAGAGGGCCATTGGAACAAAATGGGTCTTTAGAAACAAAAAGGATGAGAGAGGGATTGTAGTGAGAAACAAGGCAAGACTGGTTGCACAAGGTTATACCCAAGAAGAAGGAATTGATTATGATGAGGTTTTTGCTCCTGTTGCTAGGATAGAAGCAATCAGGTTATTTTTTGCCTATGCATCATTTATGGGGTTTATTGTGTACCAGATGGATGTAAAGAGTGCCTTCTTATATGGTACTATTGAAGAGGAGGTTTATGTGTGTCAACCTCCTAGTTTTGAAGATCCACAGTTCCCTGACAAAGTGTATAAGGTAGAAAAAGCTTTATATGGTCTACATCAAGCTCCTAGAGCCTGGTATGAGACCTTGTCTACCTACTTAATTGAAAATAGATTTAGAAGAGGCACTATAGATAAGACTTTGTTCATCAAGAATGACAAAGGTGATATCTTGTTAGTACAGGTGTATGTTGATGATACCATCTTTGGGTCAACTAAGAAGTCCCTATGTGATAAGTTTGAAGGTTTAATGCACAAGAGATTCCAGATGAGTTCTATAGGGGAACTCACCTTCTTCTTAGGGTTATAAGTACAATAGAAGAAGGATGAAATCTTCATTAGCCAAGACAAATATGTGGTTGAAATATTGAAGAAGTTTGATTTTGCCATTGTGAAGATAGCAAGCACTCCCATGGAACCTAACAGACATTGAGTCAAGGATGAATAGCTGATAGTGTGGATGTTCATTTATACAGATCAATGATTAGATCATTGATGTACTTAACAGCTTTTAGACCAGACATAACTTTTGCTGTTTGTGCTTGTGCAAGGTTCAAAGTTACTCCAAAGACTTCACATCTTCATGTTGTGAAGAGGATCTATAGATACTTAAAAGGCTAACCTAAATTAGGCCTTTGGCATCCTAGGGATTCACCATTTGACTTGGAAGCTTTTTTAGATATTGATTATGCTGGAGCTAGCCTTGACAGGAAATCCACAACATGAGGTTATCAATTTCTTGGCAGGAGGTTGATTTCATGGCAATGTAAGAAGCTGACTATAGTAGCTAACTCAACAACTGAAGTAGAGTATGTTGCTGCTGCTAACTGCCATGGACAGGTGTTATGGATTCAAAATCAAATGCTTGATTATGGATTTAATATATGGACACCAAGATTTACTATTGATATGAAACTAGACCATTATGTATAATTGAAGGTATCTAGTATTTTTCTCTCGTAAAACCAAGCACATAGAGATAAGGCACCATTTCATCAGTGATTCTTATGAGAAGATGTTGATTCAGGTGATTATGAATTCAACTTACAATCAATGTTGTCAGTTCTTTCCACAAAGGCTTTTGATATTAGCAGGTTTAACTTTCTAATGGCTAGCATTGGATTACTTAATCTCTGAAGTATTTTTTTGAGGGGAGGTTAATGTGTTTGGATAACAGTTCTTAACTTTTATTCATAGGTTATGCATAAAATATGGTCCTCATGAAATTCTCACCATGTCTATATTTGTCTTTTTAGTGTGCTTGTGACTGAATAGATGGCATGTTGTTGTATTAATTATTAAATATAGTAGTAATACTGTTAGATATCTCTTAGTACTGCTGGACTTAGTTTATACTGCTAGATGAAACTTTGTACAAAAGTTGATGCTGCTAGGCTTAGTTAGTGCTGCTTACACGGGTTTAGTAATGAGATTGATGATTAGTATTGGGTTTCTACTGGTAACTATTTTGTTTATACTGCTACAAAAGTTAGTACTGCTGGGCAAAAGTTAGTACTGCTGGGCAAAAGTTAGTACTGCTGAGCCAAATTTAGTACTGCTTGTTACCGTTAATACTGTTCGGGGCATAACAGATTTTCATTAATTAATTATAACCGTTGAGATATTTCCGCCAACAACTTCGCTTATAGGGGTCTATATTTGTTTATAATTATTTGGATAATTCTGGGATCTTTCATTTTCTTCTATAAGTTTTACTTCAAGATAAAGATTCAACTTTATTCAGTCGGTCCAATCACACCCTTAAGCTCTCTTTATAATATCTCAATTAACTTTGTCAAACCCTCATACTCTCATCAACGAACTTAAACCCAGAACCCTTCTCATAAATCAATCACTATATGGCGGATTTGAAGTTTGTCGATCAACATAATATGGTTGCTTGTTTGGAAAAGACAGAGGAGAACGCTGAGTTTCATCAGATAGTGGACTTCCTCTCTACATGTTTGATCAATTATGCTCTCACTGTAAGTCCCACTATCTATGCTTCTTACATTAACAATTTTGGAATATGCCCTCTTCCAAAAACAGTCAATTCTGTTAAGCAAATACATGCTATTGTTGATGGCAAGGGCTGTGGTTCATATCAGAAATCATCAGTGAGAAGTGATCTTCCCTTTAATAAACGAGGATGTCTTGCTTGTAACAAATGATGAAATTTCTCTGAAATCCTGGCATTGATGGGATATGAACAACTTTTCTACAAAACTTTACTTTTCAAAAAAGGTTTTCATTCTCACCTCAATGGTAATTTTTGATACATACCATCATTCATTGGATAGTTCAAAATCATATTGCTTGAATGAAATTTTCATCTACATTTGGTTCAGTTGTTATTATGTTGAGCAAGGGTCAAAATTAATTTTTCTAAAATTATTTTTGATAGATGTTGAGGGAAACCTTGGATCCAGAGGATTTTTAATATATTCTAAGGTTTTTACAACTCTTTTTAAAATAACCACCTTAAAGATTTACCAGAAACCTTTTAATTGATACTTTATGAGGGACACCTTACACACAGTATAAAAAGGTTTTTCTCTAATATGGCAAGGGAAAAGTAAAAAAATTTCAGGGGAATGGTTACTATACTTTTGACTCCATGTATGGTGCAAAACCAAGCACCTGAGGGTGAAGGTTCAGCAATACCCCCTGTTGTATCCCAACCACACCCTCTATCTTACACCAACTATTCAGAAACCCAAAACAACACCCTTCAACTGAAATACCTCCCATCAGTTTCCCATGAACTTCAAACTAAAAATCACAGTGAGCATAATACTCACATTACAAAAAAAAGACTTAAAAACATAGGAGAGCCAAAACAGGTCATTGCGTTACCTCAGACCAGTGTGGGCTTTAGACCATGAAGCAGATGAGGTTGTCCATAAAGAGGGGGTGACAGTGTGGAAAGGGCTATCACTACTGATGCTAGCTTAGTTGCAACACAGGATAGTGATAAAATAATTAGGACCCAGACCACGGCAATGCCTAATGTTGACATTCCTCAGGGAGTATTATACTGGAGGCATCCAGTCCTAGGCGCCAAGAAACCATAAGGGGTGCTCTTGCTTAGACTAGGTCTGAGAGATGTCTTGAAATGAAAAGCCCTAGATGAACTCACCTCTCTCCAGAAGGTTTCACACATTCTGGAACGAGGAGGGCAGGCATTGGGAACATACTTTTGAATTGATGGACACTGTACCACCTACACCCCATGATTCACCTCTCACAGGAGGTTACACACCTGGAAGTGATGAGGGTAGGCTGAAACTGAAAAAAATTAATGGCTATATGTACAAAATTGTCAAAATAGGTGCTTGACTTAGAGAAAGAGAAGGATGCACAAGCTGTAGAGATCCTCAAACTAAAGCAAAGAGTCAAGAAATTAGAAAGAAAGAGGAAGTCAAGCATTTCACACCCAAGAAGGAGGATATATAGGCAGGTTGAATCATTCCTCGATGATATTTTAGATGAGGAGGATGCATCTAAACAGGGGAGGACAAGGGACCAGCCAACAGCAATGTTTATAGTGATTTGATGATCTGATGATCTGGTGGATGAAGGAAATGGATTTTGTTCAAGAGATTGATACAGAAGCATGTTGGATACTGTGGTGAGGGAGTTAGTACTGAATCTGCACCAAGGATTCCTCTATAAACACATCAGTCTTTGATGTCGAGGAGCTACTATGGCTATTGGCTCAGACTTTGATAAAAGATAAGAAGAGAAGCTAGGAGAAAGGAGTTGCTATTAAAGATGTAGAAGATTCTTCTAGACCTGTCAGATCAATAACTACACTTCAACCTCTTCCAACTATTAATCCAAAAAACAAAGGTAAAGGTGTACTAGTTGAAGAAGAACCTGAGAAACCAGTGAAAGTAAAAAGAAAGGTTTCAAGGTTAGCTCAAATGAAAAGTTAATCCAGAGTTAGACCTAAAAGATTACATCGAGGAAGACTTTAGCAGGTTGGGACATTAACACAAAAAGAAAGGACAAAAGCCAAAAAAAGAAGAGCTACTAGTGCTGCTTTAGCTGAAGAGTTTGATGAAATTCAAGCCAGAATAGATGCTAATCATGAACTGGCTGTAAGACTGATACATGAAGAGCAAGAAAAGTACACAATTGAAGAAAGAGCTAGATTGTTAGCAGAATTCTTTGTAAGAAGAAGAAACATATTGGCAGCAGAAAGAAGAAAAGAAAGAGCAGTAGGCAATATGGAACAAACACCTACCAAGAACTAAATTCAGGAACAGGATGATTACTTACCTCAAACATATGGGTAAGTACACTCATCAACAACTAAAGCACAAGAACTTTGAAGAAGTTCAGAAGTTATATGAAAGAGAGAAGAAGTGGATTGATGACTTTAAAACTTTAGTATGATGACAGTAAATCAAGCAAAATGCACTAAAAAGAGACCAAGAGCAGATTTAAAAGAGAATGTTCCAAGAACAGGAAACTTGATGAGGATAATGATGCTGATAAAGAGGAACTTAGAGATTGTATGGATGTAGTTCCAAAGGGATGATTTGCTATTGATGTTGAATCTCTGCCAGCAATTATCCCTATGGTTGATTGGAAGACACATATTTTAGTGAAAATTAAATGTATTATTCAATTCACAGAGCAGATAGATGTTCTTAAGAATTACAAGATATTTATTTTAGTGTGATGCTTGTTTATTTTGACAGACAACGATGATGATGATCTTATAGGTTGGTAAAATGAAAAAGTTTGTGACAACAAGTCCAGAAGGATATGACTTGTTACTTTGGGGAGATCTGAAGACCTTATTTGAGCCTAATGAAGAAGATGAAATATGGAAGAAATAAGACATACAAATTGATTAGCTGGAGATTGTTTGACTCATGTGGAGTTCATGTACTGTTGATGAATACTGGAGTTACTATTCACATGATGATTGAGAAGAAATATCCTCTAACTCAAGAAATGCTTTCAAGGATGCTAAATAGAAGACTAGAGGTTGATTATGAAAGTGAGATGGCATTTGAGCTTCTCAGATTTAACAAAAATCACAAACTTAAAAGTAGGAAGAGTGTTCTGGATAAGCCTCCTGTGATCAAGATGCTTGATACGAAGAAACTTGATAATTAGCAAGGTGACTATCAAGTTTAGGGTAAAAGGATTTGTGTTGGGAATTGAAAGGCTTCAGAATTTGTTCTACTGTTGTTTTGGAAGTTAATATTGTCTGGTTAGATTGTTGCTGCAGTTGAGTGTAATAGTAAATAGTCTAAAGTTAATTTAGTCTATTCGCTAGCTTAATGGTTGTGCTGCCAGTACATTGTTAGTTCTGCCAGTAACTTAGTACTGTTAATTAATACTTAGTTGTTGTTAGTCTTGTATAGTTAGTACTGCATAATGATATGCATAAGTTTAAATTAGGATTGATAGCATTTTCATTTTACGAATTTTGTATGCCCATTAGGGTTCTTTGGTGTATAAAAGGAACCCTAAGGACCTAGATCTAGATATCAGTCTTTCATAGCTTCAAGGTTGTAACACCTAACACTGTTAAGAGTGTCCGTATTTAATAGTATTAGAGCTTATTGGTTTTGGATGTATCTCTGTGTGTTCAAACATATCCTACTGTAATTCTTTCTTAGTGGTTATAAACTAGATTCCGCAATAGTTTATATCATACACTCAAAGTTTTCAAATTTAGTGTCTTTGGGTTTATTAAGGATACTAAACCTTTCATCAAGCTAAGGAGGTTCATAGATTGTTCATTGGGATCAACATAATTCAGTACAATCTGGAATACAGGATGTCACGTGATGAAGCATAGTTGTCACACCGACAATTTTTGAAATTTATAAAAATAACTATTTTGCCCTTTGCCTTTTTGGTTCTTTCCGACTTGAATTTTTTTGACTTTTTGACCTTTTACCGGTCACATAAAAACGGATTCCGCGTAGCGTAAATTTTTGAAACATTATTTACATATAAATCCTAATTAGTATTATCTATTTCTCATTTGACATAATTTTATTTTCAACTTATTTACTTGGAAATCGAGAAGATTTAAGTTTTACTAAGTTATCTTATCATAAACACCGACAAAGTGAGTTATTTATTATGGGAAGTTATACTAGCGTTTGAAATTAAAAACTGTCATTCCGGACAAACCTTTACAGTTTTTCCCGAGACAGAAACCTAGCAGAAAATGACTCCTAAAATAGCCTCGCAAAGTTTTGAAACACCAACCCGAAGCGCGTTACCTGTACAAAAAAATAATTAAATTTATATTTAATTATCACTTTTTATTAAATAAAAATATTTAATAAATTATTTTACATTTTATTCAAAAACGTTGTTTATAAACGCGAATGCTCAAATTAAAGTTTTATTTCTACGGACAAAGCTTGCCCGTGATACCCGATGACTACACAAAATAAATAATCTAAACATTAAATAAATTTTTATAAAATCATTTATAAAATATAGTCATAGTAAATATCTTTTCATAGGAAAAAACTATTTTGGATAAACAAGGGCGTAAGTTTTGTATTTAAAATTTCATATCATTAATATGCTAAACGAGTCCCCAAACAATAATTTACAAAAATTACACTTATGGTCCGTGTGGAAATATTTACACCATTAACCCTCATCTATCTAGCACTTGTCACTTTATTTTACAACTTTTGAGTATATAAATGATTGAGTTAGGGTTTCATCTCATTTATGATATAATCCTAGCACACACACACACACACTCCTCTCCACTTTCTTTTCTTTTCCGGCGCCCCCTCCCATTTTAAGACGAGATTTCCGGCCACCAGCTGCATCTCATCACCATCAACATCATCACCTCGTCACCTCCACGATGCCAACATCATAACCACGGCCACCCCTCCTTCACCGCCGCATCCACCCCACCACGACCACCACGCCATCGTCGCCACCAACTACCACAACCGCCACCTTCACCTCAACCATCTCATCCATCACGTCATCATCACTCCGTCACATATAACGCACCACCACAGCCGTCACCTCACTGCCACCCCCATCGCGGCTCTGCCGCCGTACCACCACCTCTTCACCCCTCATATTTCCGAGCTTAGATGGTTTCATATATTGTAAAAACTAATAATAAACTTTGAGTGGTTTGGTTGTTTTAACTTGTTATATTTTTGTTATATTTAGTTTCTTTTGGTTCCTTTGATTCGGCTAGTAATCACGTCGTAAAGGGGTGTTTATTTCTGCTTTTTTCTGAAAGCACAAACTATTGATGGGGTGTTTGATGCTGCGTTTTTACAGCCAACATGGGTGTTTCGTTGCTGCGTTTATACAGCCCCAAATAAGGGTGTTCACTGCTGCGTTTTACGCACCAATTGGGGTGTTTGTTTGCTGACGTTTTCTCAACCAGCAGGGGCGTTCTGGCATTGCGTTTAACAGCCCCAACAGGGGCATTTGACTTGATGTTTTATAGCCTTAAGGTGCGTTTGGTTTTGTAAAAACCCATTAGGGTGCGTTGGTTTTGATATCGAATCATTAAGGGTGCGTTGGTTTAGAAAACGAATCACATAGGGTGTGTTTGTTTCGTTGTTTAACAGCATAAGAGTGTGTTTGGTTTTGCTCTTTTTATTTTAATTTATTTATTTGATTGATCTCGTCTAAATAAATATATTTTAAAAGGATGAAGCTTCAAGTTTTGTTCAAAAGCAACCAGCTGGAGGAAGAAGAAAGAAATCACTTGCTAGGAAAAGAGCAAGAGAAACTCTCAGTGAAGAAAGTGCTAAGAAACAAAAGTTAGAAGATGATACTGAGAAAGAAGAACTTCAAGTTTTCTTGAATATTGTTCCAGAAGAAGAGAGTCTTGATGTTGAATCATTAGCAACAAAGTATCCCATAGTTGACTGGGAGACACAAATTTTAGCAAATGATAAATACTATTATCAAATCAAAAGAGCAGATGGAAGTGTTAAACATTACAAGATATTTAGTGCAATGCTTTATGATTTTGATAGGCAAGATGTGCTAGAATTGTACAGATTAGTCAAGGAAAGATTTCAGATAGCAAGTCCAGAAGGTTATGACTTATTGCTTTGGGGAGATATGAAGACATTGATTGAACCAAATGAAGAAGATGAAATATGGAGAAATCAACAAGACAGGAATCTAATAAACTGGAAGTTACATAATTTTTGTGGAGTTCATGTGCTTTTAATAGATACTGGTTTAGTGATTCACATGATGAAAGAAAAGAAATATCCTCTGTCACAAGATATTCTGTCAAAAATGTTGAGTAGAAAGCTAGAAGTTGATCATCAAAGTGATATGGGTTAATACTGCTCAGCAGTAGAAATGTGATTGGAAGCATCCTCAACAGTGCAGACTAGAAGATTTGATTCAGAAGAAACTTGAAATTTAAAGGTAAATCACAAGTTTAGGGGAGGATTGTTAGGAATAAATATTCACAAGTTAGTACTTCTAGTTCAAGAACTTAATACTGCTCAAGATATAACTAACAGTACTAACTAGGTTAGTACTGCCAGAAAAAAGTTAGTACTGCCAGTACTAAACTTAGTACTGCTAGAAGACTTAGTACTGCTGCATGAAGATTATAACTGCCAGAAGATCAAAGATGTGTGAAGTGATATGTATGGAATGATTTAATGTATATCTTATATAATTAGAAGATATGTAGATATCTTATATAAGTTTAGAAGATTTGTAGTTATCTTGTAAATGACTCCTTGCTGTATAAAAGGAGATCATAGGTTTTGGTTGTAAACACATCTCGATAGGCACATTCATAGCTTCAAGGTTGTAAACCCTAGTACTAGACAGAGTACTCGTATTATTCATCATAATAATATTGAAGCTTTTTGGTTATATTCATTGTTCATTCATTCTACTGCATCACAGTTTACTATTACATTCATATTCTTCTAAGTACTAAAGAGTAGATTCCGCACACTCTTAGTATTAACAAAGTTTCTAGCATAGTTATCTTGAATCTATTCAATACAACTAACCCTTTTACAAGGTTTGCAAGATCTAGTTGGGATCAACAAACATTACGACAAATATATAAAGATATTGCAAAATAGAAAATAAGTAGTCAACTAGCAATATACATGCAAATCACCCATAATAATAGAAATTAAATCATTCATAATATTAAAGCAAATTCATACATGAGAGCATGAATTTTTACAAGACTAAATTAAAAATAGTAGACATAACTACATTAATATTCTAAAGACTACATAAAGCCTAGGTGATTCTTGATTCATAGAGAATGGCTTAAGCAAAAGTTTGGGTTAAAGTTTATTTTGAAACATCAAAGATGTTTAATGATGAGGTGGAGAAGGTGAGGCGATAGCGGAAGTGAAAAGATACTCAATGTGGGAAAACATAAAATGCATCTCGTCCCTAAGAGAAAGAATGAGGTTTCTGTTGTGAACACAACATAGGAAATTTGCCCTATGATAGTCAAGAATGTTGAAATAGATGGGATGACCCATGATAGGTGGTTGAGATGGTGGTGGTGGTAGAGGTGGTGATGGAGACTTAAACAAATGATCAAGTGGAGTGATTGGTGAAAGTGAGAGGGTAATATCCAAGGAATGATGACTTTGAAGTGGAATAGGATTTGAGGGTCTTTGAGGAGAATCTAAAATGTCATCAAGAAATGGGTTAGTTGGTTGAGGAGAAGGTGTATTCCTTGAGAAAGAAGATAAAGAGTGTGGTTTTGATTCAAATGAAGATGAAGTAGTACCAAAGGTAGATGATGTATCTTTGGTTGATGGAGTTTTTGATGGTGCATTTGGTAGAGATGGAGATGAAGATTTTGTTATTGGAGAAGGTGTAGTGGTGTCATCATCTTCTTGAGTTAAATTCACAAAGAGTTTTCTTGGTGGAATAATGGTTAGTTTGATCTTCTTGGAAGGATTAGATGAGGAGGCTTGGGTGGAAGCCATGGAAGTAGAAGAAGAGTGAAGAGAATTGTGATGAAGATGATGAAGAGAATGATGAAGGTGATTATTTAATCAATGTGAGGTGGTTTAATTTGGAAAATCATGGTTATAGGAAGGAATGATTCTAAATAATGTTTAGTAAAAAGCAGAAAGATAGCTTGGTCTAAGAGAGGGATGGTCAACTACACAGAAAATAAGGAACAAACAGTGAAAAACTCGTGACTTCAGATGGTGGTTCCATAAATAAGGGGCGGTCCCAGATATATTTAGAGGCCGCCTGATATTTATGAGGGCCGTGTTTTGAAAGGGACGAATTTTTCCTAGTTTTTCCAGACTGTCAAACCTGTGCAGAAATAGATTAGAGGTGCTATTTTTGCAGCCAACTTTATTTCATTAAGAATCATCTAAAGCTATATAATATCCTAACTAATTCAAATTCAATTTGGGGGGAATCACATATAGGCATAGATATAAGTAGCTAAGCATGCAAGGTCATAACATATATATATATCGTTACTTATATATAGGATAATTTACGACATGTCATTAAAGACATGTCATCAAACTATCCATGTCACGAATGCCGTGTCACCATATTTGAGGTTTTATTTGCCATATCAACGCCTACATGGACAACTTCCAACCATGCGAATCTGGAAATTTTTAAAAAGTTTTGTCACTAGGAGGATTCGAACCCGGGTTGGTAGATTCACAAACAAGAGTGTTAACCACTGGACCACGCCAATGGTTGTGATAACAAAGTAAAAAAACAAAGATGTCATGCTTAAATAACTCATCTATTCAAACATCTATTTTGAATCCCATTCAAACCCATAACTACCTACACATCCGGAATCCATTTGATATTATGAAAAATGTGTTTCCTAGATTAATTCATGAACATAACTATATACATTAATTCAGGAAATTCAAATCACCACTAATAACAAAATGCTCATCAAGTTTAACCCACCATCATCAATGATCATAGGCATCAAAAACCACCAATCTTCATCTTCATCAATGTTTTTTTTGGAATTATGTTTTATGCAAAATATTGATAACGATTAATTTTTATTAGGAATATGAATCGGAAGGTATTGACTGGGAAAAGGTGGAGTTTGAAAAAGAGCCTATATCACTGTACATTCTCTCTAATCAGTCATTAAATTCAATCCCCCTCACCTTTGATTTCACAATGATCTTCATAGGAAAATCAATATGAATTAATTTGTTTGTGGGGAGTTGCTATCGTCTTTCCAACAAGGTTAGGCTAATATCTCAACGACAGGTACTGGATCATCATATTGATTAAAAAGCTGACCTAATTGAAATATTAACAAACCTTATTAGTTTGGTGGAATACATTTTTACAACGTTATTCAAATTGGAAATACAGTGTGTTGCACGTATCAGGCATATGATAACATGGATGAGATAACTGATGCCTTCTCAATTGGTTTCAACCAAACAGGAACTAAGTAAGCTTCTTAATCCTTTTCATCATATAAATATCCCTTCCTTA
Source organism: Tanacetum coccineum (assembly GCA_026074375.1). Taxonomy (NCBI): domain Eukaryota; kingdom Viridiplantae; phylum Streptophyta; class Magnoliopsida; order Asterales; family Asteraceae; genus Tanacetum; species Tanacetum coccineum. The sequence continues at coordinate 24,415 of BQNB010003290.1, forward strand.
TCGTGATTATTTTGACTTTAGTCTAACTACTTATTATTTACTGTTAGGAAATGGAGCCTGCAATAGTTGATGGCAATCGGACAGAAATGAGACATATAATTATAACAACGATCGTTGGTAAAAATGGCCAACCAAAACATGTAACATTTTGTTTTTTTAGGTTGTCATCTTAAGTATTTATAGATGTGCATTGTAAGTGATCAGATTGTTTTTAATTTGTTTTAGACGATTAGTTACATGGCTGAGCGCGTTGTCGGGCATGGATCATTTGGAGTTTTTTTTCAAACCAAATGCTTAGAAACCTGTGAAGCAATGGCTATTAAAAGGTTTTACAGGACAAGAGATACAAGAACCGAGAGCTACAAACAACGCGTGTATGATGAATTACGGATTTAAAACCAGGTTTGTTAGTTTGTAAAGTCTTTATTTTTTTAATTTATTTTGATATATGATGAATTACGGATTTACAACCATAGTAATGTTGACGAAATCTCCATCTTCTAATTTCCTGCAAGCAAATAGAGAAAAACTTACCAGGCGTAACAGATTCAGCTGAAGTAACGGTAATCAAAGCCCTCTTAAGGTTGGATTCCAATGAAATTCGATATCATTAATTCATTATTCAGTACACTGTCATTTATATTAGTTGTATGCTCTTTTTTTAATTCACAAACATGTTATCGGTGGGACTATGAATGAGAATGGATGCTTATTAATCAAGGCCACTCTCGGTTATCAAGGTTTTCGGTCACGTTGTTAGTAATTTGTCTCTATAATCTGTTCATACTACTCATCATGATCGATGAGTGGGTTTTGGTTATTCCTTTTGGTGTCTATCTATAACTAAGCAATCACCAAATTTTGCCAACTTTTGTTTTTCCACCCTAGCTTTATTTAAAGGATTGACTACTTTCTGAATTCCAATAATATGTGATTGCTTTGACTAGAAAATTCAGTAGTTGGAACAATAAATTATGATATTCGTGAGCTTCTTGAGAATTCCTTTGTTGACTACCCATAATACTATAACAGTAACACATCGCAGATCCATTTATCACACAATGTATCACAATAGCACATTCTTAAAAGAGTTGTGTATATTGTTGTTATCATGAATTTGGTGTCGATCAATCGTGGCCATGGTGGTGTATTTTAGGTTCCAAGTTAGGTTAGTGTAATTATCATTTAATAACAATGAAACTTCTATAGTAAATCCATTTTGTAGGACACTTTGCTAATATACATGGTTAGAGCCGTACAAACATGAAAGCTTGTAGCATCAATTATAAAATGTATTGCATGCAATTGTGGTTGAATGTGCTTTTGTCGTGTGATGTTGTAATAATTAGATAATCAACTGTTAGAGTGTGTAGCAAACTCTGTTTATACATGGCATTAACAGATAAAGTACTAAAACATATTATTCTTATATGTTTCTATAATTTTCTAAATCTATATACGAGAACTTAGATGTGTAAATACTGAACTGATTATAGTGGCTTTAAGTTAGGTTGTACCCTGTAATTGAAGTCTGGTTGCCATGGAAAGTCTTGGAGTTTTTGGCTTTAGTAATATGGCCAAACCACGAGGAAGAAGAGAAGTTACAAGCATGAGTTATGAGTATGAGTTATGAGTGAAAGTCTTTTACGGAATTGGCTGTACCTAGCTGGAAGTCTTTTACGAAATAGGCCTTTTCCACATTCATATAACCATGTTGCGAGTCACTCATGCATTATTTTCCTGATCTTACTTTATGGCATTGAGTTATGAGTATGAAACTTAGTAATTAGTTTCCTGGTCATAGACATAAAATTAATTTTGAATATGTCAGATGGAGCATTTGGATGGTTCAAAGGAGCACGACCAATCCTATGCTTCCACTAGAGAAATGATTATTCTAGTTAACTGTATGAACTTCTGTGACGAGGTAACATTACAATAAGAATGTATTTTGAATTAGTCTCAGTTACATATCTAAATGATTAAATTTGGTAAAATGAATGTAAAGAAATAATGTATAAGTTGTCTTCAAACATCAGGGCATATATCTTCCAAAGAAGTATTTGGATAGCTCTATGGAAAGGTAAGTTAAAAATTTTATTCTCTTTCATAATATGTTTCGCAATCGCCACTTTCACAACCATTACGTGACACTTTCTAATATTTTCCCCGTATGCTTTTACCTTATATTCATAGAAGATAGTGTTACGAAACATTGTTCATTTTTTATTTTGACTCATCACAGAAACTCATAGATGTCTATCTGAAAAAGAACTATGACGAATCCGCGTTGAGAAAGTCCAGCCTTGCGATACAAATTGGAGCATTATTGACTACTGTAAGTTATCGCTATCATTTACTTGAACTAAAATTAATTTGTTTTGTTGAAGTTAATTTAGTTAACATAATAACACGTTGTTAGTGAGCCGGCTTTAGCGGTGACCAGAGTAAACTATAATATATGATTATTTCAGACTTATGATTTTTAGTAATCCTGTAAATATTATTTATGTATGTATTTTAGTAATCCTCTAAACATTATTTATGTTATCTTATATTTTGGTTTCCGGTTGTAGCCAAATATACAAAGGTCTAACATTTGTCACAATAGGGGTTATAATAGTATTGGAAAAAGGAATGCTACACCCACACTTTTTTTACATAAAAAAATCCACACCCTCATGTGTAAGTTAGTTATTGGGAATGAAAGTAAAAAAGATAAAATTTAATACAATTCTATTGGTCCACGTCACTTGCCACATGTGGGTATGAATTTTTTTATGTAAAAAATGTATGGGTGTAGCATTCCTCTATTGGAAATAGGTTTTGAAGTATTATATCTTTGAGTTACAGTTGTACAAAAACCTGCCTTACTGAATGTTTATAGCTTTAATGTTTGTATTCTCATGTTTACCAACCTCCTATCTTATTTGCATTGATAACATCTATTTGATTGTGGGATAGTTAGAACCTGTACGGCTGTACCATGATGCTAGCTCATAGGATAATGTAAAGAAGTGCAGTCTTTGTTCCATTCTGAATCTTTTCTTCTGTATTTGCATATCAGTTAGGAAAATTGTAAACCTAGATGATCATGTTGCATTGGCCTGTGCTGGACTCAAAGCTGATGCTCGTGTTCTTATTAACAAGGCAAGGATTGAGTGCCAGAACCATAAGCTTATTGTTGAGGATCCTGTAGAGTATATCACGCGTTACATTGCAGGTCTACAACAAAAGTCGTTCGGGATGTCAACCCTAATTCCACGGGTGCAGGCCATTAGGTGCCATCGCCCTCGACAAGTTGTTACAAAGGTCTCACATTTGTGACAAGCTGTTAGTAATCCTGTAAATGTTTTTTTAACTCAACTTACGTACCACATCAGAAGTTTTACCTAAAAATTAGATTGCAAGCATGATTTATGATTATATATGTGGTTATGCAATTTATACTCCTACATGACGTGAATTAACTTGGTTGGATTTTTATAGTTTAAGCGTTGTTTGGGATTGCTTATTAGTTTATCTAAACTCATCACATAGATGTGTTTGGGTTAGCTTATTTTCTGAGCTTGTGGGCTTATCTGAAATTGTTTTGATGATTTACAGACTGCTTGGCTGTTTTAGATGATATGCTGTTGTGTTTTTGTAATCGGCGTTCTAACAATTGGCTCCTTGGCTCTTTTGCAGGCTCCTTGGCTGTTTTAATTGGATACAAGTGATTGGTTAGACCAGACAATGCTAAGCCACAAATTAAACAAACTGATGAGAATGTCTATTTCTGCTTTGAGGTACTTCTCATAATCTTATATCAAGTGTATACATTGAGTTTTTTCATGACGGACAATCACCAATTATGAGATAGGATAATTAGCTTTTCACAATGAGAATGGTTGAGGGAAGCTTACATGAGAATGGTTGAGGGAAGCAAAAGTATTCGGTTAACGATGCTTTTAGGGAAAACAAATGAACGGGTCGTTGTTTTGATGTTGGTATTTCCCAACAACATGCGGTTACTTTTGCAACAGGTATAACAACAAAAGGTCATAAAGCCATTTTGAGATATCTATTCTTCATTTCTACAACGAATTTATGATCAAGTTATTACTTGCTTTCCAGTTTTATTGAAATCTGACAACTCATACCTGTAACTAACAAGTAGATTTCATCACATCAGGTGATGCAAGATGTTGATCTACAAAAGCTATCGGTTCGTCATGTATCTATACTCAAAATTTTAAACAAGACTATTTATAAATTTGGCCCCTTGCCCGATTATCAGCCTTGAAGCAGACATGTACAATGCTAAATTGTGCAAGATAATTTAGAAATTTATAAGTTTCTTCAAATATATATTTCTTATAAAGGTTGAGTGTGGGTAGTAGACAGTAATGGAGTTGTAGGATTAGGAGAATAATTTGCCTTTTGCCCATTTAATTCGTTATAAACACTTTCAGATATAATGGCCAATAATTTAAGAAAAGCCTCTAACCCAAGTTGTTGGCAGAGTTTACATTGCAAATAAATGCCTTCCTGATTACGGGATTCTTATCCATCATGAGATGGATTATGTGTATTTCATGATTCTTAATATTATTTATTCATTTTTGTATCATGACGTGCTTGCTATGTTTGGATAGGTTAGATAAACAACATTAATATGATTATAGATGTTTAAAGGTGTTTGTAACATTATGTATCCAAACACTATCCTATTACTCATGGATAGCTCACTTAATACCCTCTTAAATGATTATAATCCAATTAGTTACAATCTTATAATTCGTTACACAACTCGAGGCTAAGCGAGATCTCAACTACAGGTTATTATTTGAAATTGTTTTAGCTAGGGAGCTGATAAAAGTATGACTAAACTACACTTTAAGAGATCAATCAACTAATGTTGGAGCTTCTTCTTGCTTGATACAACTTTGGGATCTCGAAGAGACAAAGGGTCCGTGTGGTTATGAGATGTTTGTTCGTCAATTATATATAAGTTTTTAGGTTGGATAGATGAAAGAAAATGACGGTAAAAAGTGTATGGCTTTAATTTGTGGTATATTTCCACTCATGTACTTTGAATAAGTAAAAGTCATGTAAAACCGAATCAAGGTGTCTACTACTTCAGTGAAGAATGATGTTTGGTTTAGTTCATGTAGTGTTTTAAGGTTACATCAAGAAAATAATAGCTACAAAGTTTTTCAACTTTTATAATAGCTACAAAAGCTTTAGTCTTTTATGCATTTGATTTTATAGCTCTTACAATGAATATCTTTTACAGAAAATTGGTATGTTTGCATACTATTTGTTTAACATATTTGCCTTTATTCATTATTTACTTACATCCAGTTAGATTTTGTCAAATAATAATATGAAGCGAACCCGCCCCTCGGGCGGGCTATGAAGCTAGCTTTATATATGTGTAACTCGTTTAATTAAGTGGATTTTTGCATGTTGAGGATATTTGGAAATCAGTTTCATGCCAATTAATCTTTGTGTGAATGCTTTTCTTGAACTCAGAAAATTAGTGAATTATTTGTCTTGTTTGTTGTACCATATTTAGTAAGGGGTGCATGTTTGTGTTTTTAGCTTATTTGATGGGCTTATTAATTAGTTTATTCAAAATTTGATAAGCTCATAAGCTCAAGTGGATAAGCTTATAAGCCACATTTGACTTCTTACCTTTTCAAGCTCAAATTATATTCACTAAATTAAAAATTTATTGTCATGGTTTAAGCAATAACTCCCTCAAAACGGCTTATATGTTGTATCAATAAGTAGGTAGATAATTAGTGTAGTAGTATTGATAATAAGCAATCCCAAACACCCTTAATACATTATTTAGGGTGGCTTGATTATTGAGATAAAATGCAAAACTTAACCCGCCAATTATCTAGTTTTCATTATTCAGTTAAAATAATTGCTTTCTAAACGCTCTTTGAAACAAGCCTTGGTTATATGGTATTCTATGTAAAAACGCATGCACTAAGTCTTACATTGAATGAATTGCAGAGTCGGGTATCTCCAAAAATGATGGCGGGAAGTTGTTCATCCGTACATACAGTCTTGTCCAATGAGGACCTACTGATCAAAATCTTACTGAGGTTACCAGCAATCTCACTTTATTTGTTTAAATCCATATCCAAACACTGGTTATCTCTTATAACATCTCCTGCTATCGCTTTTCTCCATTGTAGATCCCTAAATATATCGCCATTGTAGATCCCTGATGTCCGGTTTTGAAAATGATATAATTTCATGTCAAAATGCTTTCTATTATTAGTCCCTAATTCATAAGAATTCGAATGTTTCTTTCTTTATTAAAGGATTCCAATTATTTTGCTGAGTCGGATTTGTACAAGTGTAAAAGTCAGATTTGCGAGTCTTACAAATATGCTTCCATGAATAGAAGTCTTAAACATCTTTGACATGCTACTCGTTTTGAAGCTAATGGGAATCGGTTAAGCAGTTATGTACACTTTTGGTGTCATCCTATTTTGTGTGCCGTCTTTTTTTTCCTGTGCTTTTGGTTGTTGTTTTGCGTCTGGTATAGCTGCGCCTGCTCCGTGTTTTTCACTTCGCCTCATAGCAGCTGTATAATCCTTTTCCGAAATAGGAAGTTTGACGAAGCATAAGAGTTGTATTTAGAAATGTAGGAGAGCGATTACATACCAAATGTTCATATGTATACTGATATAGTTTTTCTGCTAAGCTTTCAGTCGTTTGGACAATAAGGACGCTTAACAAAGTGGTCGACTTTTTTTCTTCAAGATCGTTACAGTGGGAAATTGATTGAATACTTGATGACAGAAGCAAAGGTGAAACTGTTAAGTTAGCAGCAAGTTACTGGTAGCGGCTCAAAATGGGTGGGACGAGTAGCAGGTCCAAATGTATTTTTTTGTAGGTGTGGTCAAAATGGGTCGGTTTGGTTCGGTTGAACTATGTTATTTTGTCCAAAGTTTTTATAATTACATTTATATAATTAGTCAATCAAACTTGATTATAGAGGTTGTATTACTTTGACATTATGATCTCTGAACAAAATTAATTTAGCTAAACTATATTTTTCTTTGTATTTCATATGTTAACAGTTTGTATTTCATATGCATAAGTATGGTTCATAATCATCACCTTATACTCATTAACATCATTACAAGAAATGTCAATGGTATAATTCTGGTGCAAAAAGATGTATTCGTCTTAACAGTAGACTTGAATATGTTAAGTTCATAACGGTTCTGTTTTATTCCTAATAAAGCAATCACTTCAACATCAAATTTTATTCTAATGGATTTGAGCTCTTATTTGACCAAAATACTCTATACAGCCTAATAAGCAGTTTGAAATACTTGCGTATTGCATTGTGCATATTGACATAATAATGAAGATGTCAGTATGCATACTGACATAACAACTAACAACGATGCTTTCCCTTCAACTTCTAACCATGCAAGGCTTTTTTTGTCATCCATAAGTGGAAACCTATGTTTCAGGGATAAAGTCACAAGCTAAATTACTTGGCGGTACTTTGCAAGTGCCAACTTTTCAGCTTTTCCACCGCCAAAATCACAAGCTAAATGGGCAGTCATATCCTATTCGGTAAAAATGTTGTAAACAAACAAGATGTCCTTCATAGTCCCACAGTCACCTATCTATAACTTATGCAAAATTAATCGAGGCGGCAAGTGGCAATATGGGCAACACAGGTTCGAGTGATGGAGTAAAACCTGGCCAAACCCGCGCAAACCCGGTCAAACCCGGTCAAACCGGGCCAAACCCGGTCAAACCCAACCAAAACCGGTCAAACTCGGCCAAACCCGCTCAAACCCGGCCAATACCGCTCAAACCCGGTCAAAACCAACCAAACCCGGTATAACCCGCTCAAACCCGGTCAAAACAAAACCGACCAAACCCAGTATAATCCGCTCAAACTCGGGCAAAACAAAACCGACCAAACCCGGTATATCCCGCCCAAACCCGGACAAAACCGCTCAAACCTGGTATAACCGGCTAAGTGTGTGATTCGTGGTCTTTTTAACTTTGTGCAGCATTTAGATAGAAGGCTGCTGAACTTAAGTAGCATAATAGTTACACCATAGGTAGCATTGTCGCTTTTACTTAGAAATAGTACTCAAACAAGCCAAACTGGTAATCCCTATGAACAGAACGGGTTAAGCCAAACTTGCGGAACCGACTAACATATTCCAACGATAACATTCTTGCAAATATGCCAAGATATGAAAGCACTACCTTTAGAAACATTGAGCAATATTGTACATATTATTTGGTGTAAAAGTAAAAAAAATACTAGCATATAATATTTGTCAATTTATTTGTTCTAGATCACTTATTATTTGCTACGCTTGGCGTTACTTTTGCAAGAAACATGGTTCGTACAAAAAGTTGAAAACTTGATTATACAACTGGACGATGCTTCGTGAGCCATGGTTCACTTTCAAGTTGGTCCATGCTCAAGTCTCGCACTTTGGGTTGATACAAATTTTGCAATCAATCTACGAGATAGTAAATAACCTTCAAGATTAAGTGATTACCTAATAACCACACTTCAATTCCGGCTAGATTGTAAACCATAATATATCTATCTTTACATTTGATGGCATAAATTAGGATACGCAATATATTCTGCCATTCCAGCTAGATTTATTACATACTAATTATAAACCTCATGTTACTCGTCTAAAACTCAAGTACGTGCTATTTTTCTTATTGAATCTAAAATGAATAGACAGGGGTATAAACCGTTACAGCTAAGTTGTAATCTAGTTTGGCCATTTAAATTGTGATCGATCCGGTTTCATATTTTATTGAACCACAAAAAAAACTTGGTTTCACTTCCTTGAATTTGGTTGAACTGAACCATTCAAATGAACGTTAAGAAATTGTTTGGGTAGATATATAAAGAGAATGGAGAGGGTCGATGCAAACTGTTAGGTCAAAAACTTGGAAATTAAGAATGATCCCACATCGAACAGAGGATGTAAACTGAGGAGTGAGTGAGGTGTATAAAAGAAGGGGTTGGGGTATGGTTCAACCTATCTTTGCGCTTGGGGCAATGACGCAGCTAATGAGGTAATAACCGAGGCGCGTCAATTGCTGGTTGAAAACTATTTCCAAACCCCCTCCTTGGCTTTGGTTCTGCCTTGGCCATCGAGAATTTCTGGAAGGACTCCCTTTTATTAGGGTAAAGTCCTACAATTTTCAGTCTAATTTTTTTATGTTCATAGCTCTCTAATTAAATAACATGTAACGTATATATGTGCTGGTGAAATCATAAATCATGGATTTATCTAGTTATAATTTTTGAGACCTCATGTATGCAGTAACTTGTTATAGAATCATTGATGCCAATGATCTGCTAAAAACAAAGGGAAAAAATATTGTTGTTCATGTTCTGCTGATATAACATCTTTGTTATGCGAGTCAAGCGAGGTTTGGAAAAAAAAACAAAAGACTTAGTTACGTAAAACGGAGAACGTAGTTGACCAGTGGTTGTCATAGGTAGCAATTTCGGCGTGTTTACTATCGATTCAAGTCATGTTTTACACCTTGTGTATCAAGTGGGTAACATTGGGGTTTTAGAAACCGTTGCAATTGGCCTAAAATGAACTTAATTTACGCATGTGATATCATTTGTAGTAGTTTCGAGAGATCACATCCAGAAATAAATAACACCCCTCTAATTTCAAAACAAAAAGTATGCGACAAGAACACATACTTTCTTACTGATTTAGTTGCTTCTTAAACACATAACCACTTGTGCTCGTCTATAATGAAGGTCTACATTAAACTTTAAACTTTATTTGAACTTTTCTTGATATGGTATTGTAGCGTGTAAAGGTGTTACATGAACTGATTTGGATTGATCGTGTTAACGCATTTCAATTTTTTGCTTATAACTTGTTAGTTCTTATATAAAGTTCCATGACTTGTAACTTGTATAACATAAATATACAACCACATTATAACTTATAAGTAGTGATATAAAACTGCTTCAAGATATTCAAGTATAATGGTAGCAATCCATAGGGTCGCTAAGAAATACAAGTTTTACATGTGGCTGATCCCACATCGGTAGAGGCTAGAAAAGGGTTGAGAGAATGTTAATTGTCTAAAAGCTGGTATTGGTGACTGATCCCACATCGACCAGATGATGTAAAATGAGGAGCAGGTGAGGTGTATAAAAAATGGTGTTTATGTATATAATTTGTTTTGGTTTTTTTGCTTCTTTTTCTTGTTTACTTGTGTTTATGTCAAACTGGTTACTTCTTGGCCTCAAATCGATGAAAAATCTATGCGTGTTATATGTGTGCCAGCCTTTTCATTAAACAGTGTTCATGTGCGTGTAACATATTTCAGTTTTCACTCACACTGACGCCATCCTAGAGGCAGTGTTGACCCGATAACGTATGAACAGGTCAGTTTACTTTAAATGTCTCATCGCCAATGGTTTGAGCAGTAAAATTTCAAAAATTTAGAAAGTTGATAAGCTTAGATAGTTTTATCAAAAAAATATTGAAATAAAACAACTTGACACACAAATTGTTAATAAGATGGTTAGAAGTCCTCGACAAAAAGTGTTTTTGATCAATGAGTCCCTCGAACGGTACAAACTTTACAAGTTTTGATTTAAACCCATTTTGACCCGTTACCCAACCCACCTGATATCTCCCATTTCACAAGTGAATCACCTGGTGATAAGCAATAGTTAAAACACAGATTTGTTATCAAGCTATATTCAGTTGCCGTAGTATCTTTTTCATTACAATTAACCAAATGATATCTATTTGGACCAATGGTACCTTTAGATATGTTTCTTTAATAGATAACTTTTATTAAACTGAAGGGAAAATAGCATTAATCATATAAGAAGACCACATTATTTAATTAGGTAGAAGATCCCAATATCAGTTCATAACGACTGACAACACATGTCCTAAACGAAAATGTTAAATCATCTTCTCCTTCGCTTTCACATATTTAGCTTCAAGTGCTTCATCAATCAGCTTAAGTTGGTTGTCAAGCGCACCACACAGACCTTCCAGATCCTCGTGATTGAGCTCGTTAACAACGTTGTTATCATTCAAGCAGATCTCCATCAATAGTTTCATGTTCTTTTCTTTCACCTTCTTCAACTCTTTGTCAACTTTCGCTATGATTTTCTGAAGTAAAGCCTTGCGGTCAAGCTCAGGGAATGGACTCACCATTCTCGCTTCTTCAAACTTTTGAATGACGCGCACTGCTTCAGAATGAGATGGCAAAACTTCGGCTGCAGCATCAGCTGTCTCATACATGACAAGACACGCATCCACATCACAAAAAATTTTCAATTCGTTAAATTTTTTTATTAAACCTTTTTTCCTTTTCTTCAAGGTTTCTTTCCTTGCTTTCGGATCAGCCTTAAATTGTAACTTCATGGGTGGACGAGTCATTGTGTTTGGTGAATGAAAGAAAGTTTGGTGAGTGCAAGAAAAATAAACACCAATAGATATATATACACATACAAATCATATCTGGTATACTCAATCCTGTTAAAGATATACACACATTAAAATGGACAAGGAATTAATACGGCGTTCATATACTTGAATTTATGAAGTTTTAGCTTTTTCCAATTTAAGTTGACATATTATGAAAATACCTCAAACCGCGTCAAATTTAAGTCATGAAATAATGTATAGGAATGCCATTACTACATTGTCGTGTTCTATATCAATTCACGCGGCTTTTCAGTATAAAATGTCGGGTAAAGTATTACTCCTACATCTATCAAAAATGGATAATCTCTAATAAGCATAACAGAGGGTGTTTGAAATTGTGAATTAGAGTGGATCATAATTATCAAGTTTTCAAAATGCAAATAATAAGAAAATGGTGTTTGGTTCTATGTTCTTTTAGAGACAAAAGATAGTTTTAGAAACGCATAGACTGCTAGAGTTGTGGAAAATACCAAGTAGTATAGGCTTTTCCCCGACTAGAAAAAATTAGAATGCACGAGGGGTTCAGATAATTTATCGACAAATATGCAGAAACAAGTTTATTGAGTTATGGAAATGTAACATTACTCACTATCCTTAGGTTTCAACTGCTCTTAGTTCTAGTTCTGATTCTTCAAGTAACGAATTACTTTATAAGCAGGCAATATGCTTTGATCATTTCAAAGATGTTCGGATGCACCTATTATGAAAGGGGCAACTACAGAACTACTAGAAAGAAAGTGTTACCATAGCTAACATGTGTTTAAGAAACATCTTTTGTTACTTGAGGCCTATATTACAAACAAAAAGGGCGGTTTTCGTATGATGTAAAATTGAGCCAGAACATAATTTATAGCTGAGATATGTTTTACATAAGCTAAGATCTTTCGCTTAATATAAGTTCTAGTTAGTTGTTATTTCGTTCATGTTGGAAAATTTAGTGAGAAGATGACATTTTCTCACTAACATTGTACATATAGATAATTAGTACAAGCAACATGATTATTATGACTAAATATTTATATGGTTACTTAGTCTTGGCAACATAGCTCTAGATGTAATAATAATGTGTAAAACATTCTTAAATACTCAATGCTCTTAAATGCTACTTCATAGAGCGTTTGAAAAATGAGCTTTCTGAAGGAAAGATAAAGCTAACCCTTGCTTGTCAAACGAGCATTAAAAGTCACAGCGCTCAGTGCGCTCATCGCTCCTAAACGCTCTTAAATGCTCTACGTCAAACACACTCCTGAAAGTACCCATTCCGCCCATATCTATTCACATGAGCACAATGTTGTATTTATATTAACATGTTTTCCGTTATTCAAGTTATTGCATAAAATTAAATTATTAATAGTGTAAAAATAATTACAAACGTGAATCTACACGATTTTTGTGAAACATCGCGTCTAAAGAAGACAACTCGATAATAGCCTTAACAAATAAACATTCCTTTTAACAATTGAGCGAAACCTATCATCCCAATTCTCTCCATCCTCCGGCTTTTGTTATCTTTCCGATGAGAGCTTAAAATTCGTAGGTCACAAGTCCTCACATATGTTAGAGAGATAGTCACAAGTCCTTTTGTCACAAGGCAAACCCCTCGGTGGTTAGCTTAATCAAGTGTTTTTGGTTAAGCTTATATCGAGTTTATAAGAGAGGGTTTGATAAGTATAAATGTTAGATATAGTATTCACTTTAGTAAATAGGTTAGGGGGTTTAGTGTAAATTTAGCTCTAATTATAGCCATATTAGGGTTGTTGGGTTTCTTTACGGCTCAAGCCTATCCTCCCCCTCATCTCTATAAAAGGAGGTGAGAGGGAAGGGGTTTTATACTTTATTCTTCCAACATGTTTGTTCTCCTCCTCATCTTTATAAAAGGAGGTGAGGGGGAAGGGTTTTTGTACTTTATTCTTTTCTTACTCAATAAACGTATAATATTGAGGGTTATATTCTTGTGCATCTTTTTCTTATTGTACATAATCTGCTGGGTTGTGTTCGTCTTCAAGATCGGATTTATTCCGCACTAGTAACCAGGTTGTAGGCTGTCGAATCCTACAAGTGGTATTAGAGCTCAGGTTCGCGGGTTCTCTAGTTAACTAGGATCGATCAAGAACAGGTCTTTGTTTTTCGATTTTCTGGAAGGAACAGGAGGGTTCTATTCTGTTTGGGCTACCAGGTTCTCGACAACAAAAGTTCTTGGTGTTGAGGTTTTTTTACGTCAAGGAGCAGCAGGGTATCGACAAGTAAAGGTTCTTGAGTTCTTCGATTGTTCGGATCCGCGACAAGGTGTAGAAGATTTAAGGGAGGTTAGTTTTTAAATAATAATAATAATTAAAAAATTATTATTTGGAGTTATTGCACAAGGTACTTTGTTTGATTTGGTGTTGTGAAGTTTATATCATAAGGTTATCAGAATAAACAAAGGGTAAGAGAATAAGTCCAAGACTTGTCGAGGTTGCAAGGTTTCTTAGGTTACAAGAAATTGTTTTGCAAAAATAAAAGTACGACAAGGGTTACTTCAAAAAGCGTCACATACTTTCTTAACCTAAGGGTTGTCAATTTGAATGGATAATCTGATTTCCAAGGTTTAATCGATATTTGATTAAGAATGAGTTTTGTTTTTTGAAGGGTTTCTTGGTTTGATCGATATCTAAGAAGGTTTATTCTTAGGGTTATATCGATAAAGCAAAGGTTTTTTTACAAACGGGTTACTTTGCTAGATCGTGTTTTATGTAGGTAAATTCACAAAAGGTTAAACGTTAGCAAAGGGTTAAAAGAATGGCTAGTATGAATACTAAGTTAAACATCGAAAAGCTCGATGGGAATATTGTACAAAAGCATGGAGGTTCAAAATAAGTTGGGTTCAAACAACTTGGTCCTGGTGTTGAAACAGGAGTCCATAGAGTACATGATGAAAAACATGTTTGGTTTGAGGTGGAACTGCAGGGTCTCAAGGGGATCGTGAAGCTTAGGTTTTTTAGGTTAGTAACGATGATACTGCAGTGGCTCAAAGACGGTTGGAGGACAAGTAACTTGAAGAGAAGACAAACATGGACAGCTTGGTAAAGGAGCAGGAAAAGGAATATCAGACTGGGTGGAAGATCAAGACGGGTAATGTTCTTGATTCTTGTAATCAGAGGTCTACACAACAATGTATGAAGAGTGTAGTCGCCAAACATTTAGGTGTTGCAGGGATATAGCAGCATAATAGGTTGGTTGATGAGACAAACGTGACACTCTTTGCTAAGGTATGTTGTTTTCTGATTCAGTCTGGTTTCTCCAAGGTTTTTTGGGAAAAGGATACAACCAGGTCTACATATCTAGTGAATAGGTCAACATCATCAGCGATTAGATTCAAGAAGCCTATAGATATGTTGGGGGTTTTTGGTTGGCATGCTAGTATTAAGCAAGGGATGCTTGAACCGGTTAAGATCAAGTGCTTATTCTAGGGATACTACAAAAGTATAGTGGGTAATAAGCTTTGGAGGTTAGATGACATTACTTCAAAGGTAGTGCTTTACAGGAATATGAGTTACAATGAGAGTGGGGAATACAAGAAAATTTTCATTGGTTCTGGTGTAGGTACGGGTTCAATGCAGGTGTTTCATGGATTTGAGTTTGAGGTGGAACCGCTAGGGGATCATACATTTGAGGTGGAACCTCAGGAGAATGTCGATCAAGGAGCTAGTTTACAAGAAGTACAAACTCAAGATTTGATGGACTATCAGTTAGCATGTGATAGGGAGCAACACTCAGCATGGGAACTATTCAGTTATAAAGAAGACAATAATAAGGCTGCTTTTGCAGTTGCTGCAGTGGATAAGATTTATGCACATGAGTCATTGACTTTCAATAATACAGTTGCTTCTGAGGTGATTTCCAAGTAGAAGGCTGGATTGAAAGATGATATTGATGCTCAGTCAAATGTATATGTGCTCAGCAACGGTTGCAAGAAATGCAGTGACGACAACAATGGTTATTACTGGGAGTATACATCAGGTATGTTCATACATCTATTTCTCTATATAGATGATATGGTTTTTTTTGCGGATGCAAGGCTGAGATCTGGGCTACCAAGGGTTTGCTGGATTAAGCAAAGGGAAATGTACTTGGTATGGAGATCATCACGGATCATAGTGGTAATACTCTGAGGGTCTCACAATCTAGGTTTTACAAGGGGAAATTAGTACAGACTTTGTTGGAGGGACACTCCATATTGTCGTTGGAGGATAGTCTATCAGGGGACTGTGATGTGTAAAAGAATGGTAAGTGGTAATATATATATATATATATATATATATATATATATATATATATATATACATATATATATATATATACATATATATATATATACATATATATATATATATATATATATATATATATATATGTGTGTGTGTGTGTGTGTGTGTGTGTGTGTGTGTGTGTGTGTGTGTAGTTGGAAGCCAGGAGTATCTAATGGTCTACACGAGACCTGACATAGCATCGGCCGGTGTGGATATGTTGGATGGGTTTGATCGTGGTTTACAAACAAACGCATAGTTTTTTATGGATTTTGACTACGTCATGGGAAGATCGATCACTGTCAAGAGTAGATCAATCACAGGGTACAGGTTGATACTGGGATGTGCAGGAAGCTTGAAAGCTAATTTGCAACACATGGAGGCTTTGTCAACAACTGAAGCGGGATATATGACGTTTACTGAGGCTTGGAAGAAGGAAATATGGCTAAAGGGACTTTTGGTAGAGTCTGGATATGAGCTAAGTCTACTGGTGCCTTGATAAAAGGCGGTTCCCGGTCTGAGGTTCCAGCACAGGTCGAAGTTGCTGCGTATCGGTATTGACTAATAGTGATACTAAGGTGGAAATTGTTAGATATAGTATTCACTTTAGTCAATAGGTTAGGGGGTTTAGTGTAAATTTAACTCTAATTATAGCCATATTATGGTTGTTGGGTTTCTCTACGGCCCAAGCCTATCCTCCCCCTTATAAAAGGAGGTGAGGGGGAGGGGTTTAATACTTTATTCTTCCAACCTGCTTGTTCTCCTCCTCATCTCTATAAAAGGAGGTGAGGGGGGAAGAGTTTTTGTACTTTATTCTTTTCTTACTCAATAAACGTATAATATTGAGGGTTATATTCTTGTGCATCTTTTCCTTTTTCTATCATACATAATCTGCTGAGTTGTGTTCGTTTTCAAGATCGGATTTATTCCGCACTAGTAACCAGGTTGTAGGCTGTCGAATCCTACAATAAAATTTGTGGTTTATTTAAAGTGGGCGAGCTATAATAAGCCAACTCAAAACAATTACTTACGATTTTAGATTTCATGTACTTTTTGGTCATTTTACTTCCTTAACTATAATAAGCCAACTCAAACTCTAATATGTATGTTTGGCAAAAGTAACTATTATGAGCCGTAGATGATTATTTTGATACGCTACATGAAATTATCTCTACTACTTTATAAATCATTTAGTCCATTCTAATTTTAGAAGTCTTAAAATTTTAAGTAAAAAACATTTCTTCTTTAGGAAATCTATACATCTTTAGTCATTAAATAAAAGTTATTTTATTGTATTATGAAAAATAAATGTATTCAATTTTGTAATGTGTAACCACTGGAACATTCATAGCCCATTTAAGATATTAAAAGCCCTTTTAAAAAGCAATACCCTCCATCGCATTTTATAACTTTTAATTCCCCTACTCTATATGAATGAAGTTTTATTTTGTGTATATTTAAAAGTCTTCCTCACTTCAATACACACCGGATCTGGGTTAAATCTCGAGATGTTTTTCAGGTTCTAACATCCATAACTATATATCAGTGAGATCTCCACACGATTCATATGTTGATTCCTATTTGTGTTCTTTGTTAATGATTTGTTCTTTTTTTTGTTCTATGTTGTTGCCTTCATAAAAGAGGTGATGGTGGATATGAAGATGGATAATTTTTTGTGATGATGTTCTTCACATGCATTCTTTAATGTCTTTTCCAGATTTATTCTTTATCTGTTTATGTGATTTTATTTCACAGATTTATTCTTAATATCAATGATGCTCTTCATTCTTGCCTAAGGGTTTGGTGAAAAAGCAGTTATAGCCTCATAGGTAACTTTGTTTTTTCTTTCAATTCATGTTTTCATATTTTGTTTATAAAATATGTTTATGGCGAAAATGAAGTGTATCTGAGAAAAATTAAGTCTCTTCTCCTTGACTTTTAAAAAAAGTAAATGTCTCTTAATAATTTTGTAAAAAGTATACCAAATTATGCATTTTCTTAATTTGTGTGTGTAATGTGAAGATTGATTTCATTTTATGAAAGGCATACAACTACTGAGTATGCTTTTAACATTTTACACTTTGTGTTTATAGAAAATTATATTGAGCACGTGCAATAAAGATTTGTATATATCAATTGACATATAGAAATTGAATTAGTGAAGATGACTAAGTGAAGATGTGCAACTAACAATTCTTAAATCTTTGTAATATATTTTTTATAAGAATTGCAATTTAATTTTCTAAATCTTTATCCTCAACTATTAGAATAGATGTTAATTAATATGAGAAATTCTTTGTTTTCGGATTCAGCGGTTCATATGAATGTGTATTGATAAACACACGAAGAAAAATGAGTGTTGTTAAGTTATGGTGATGTTGGCATGAATAGAGAAAAAGAATTGATCGATGTGCTCAAAAAATCTTGGTTTTGAAAATATAAAAGATTGATGAATGTGCATGATTTACCCTTTTATATGCGGTGCATGTCAGTCATGTCCCTTTAAGTAAAAGAATACAATTAAATTGAAAAAGTTAGTATGAGTTGCTATCGTCGAAAAATATAATCACACGGCTACCCGCCGCCGCATTGCGCGGGTACCCGGCTATTTAAAGGAAATATAAGTTTGGTTAGTTGGCGTTATAGGTGTGTTAGGGTTTATTATACTTTATCATATGTACTCTATCTAGGTATATATGGGTATGTTCGACGAAAGTAACTGCTACTCTAGAAGTGTTGCTCTAGAACTAGAAATGGATCTGGAGATTAAAAATTGAGATTATTATTATAAGCTATATAATAGTATTTGATTATAAGAGATTATGAAAGATTATTTTTCAGTAGTTTTTTTTTTCAAAAAATAAGCATAAGCTTCTCATAATCTTGTGTGAGAAACATGCCTATAATATTTTATGATTAATAAAGTTTAGGTGACAAGGTTTCATTATCTAACATGCAAGATTATTTCAAGAGAATTACAGATAAAAAAATTTAACAGCTCTTATAAGTTATGGGTACCAAACAACGCTTATATTTTAAATAGTTTAGTATTTTAAGACTTGAGCATAATATTGTACTAATCTTACACACCAAACATGCCCTTAGGACTTATGAGCTTATTATTTATAAGTCGTAAGCTACTTATAAAATATAACCTTAGACAAACACATCAAAACAACAATTTAACATTTAGTATATCTTTTAGCAATTTATAAGCCGTAAGTTACTTAAATGTAAGATGCAAGGTTGTGTATCGTATCATTCCTGAAATTGTTATCCCTATGTCTGAAAATAGATTATATTTCATGTTTAGGAGTGCTTATCAAAACAAGATATTTTGAAATAAGCAGTTCAAAATAAGCAAATTAGGATGAAAACAACTTATTTGTACTAAATCTTTTAAACAAGCCTTGGTTATATGGTATTCTATGTAAAATCGTATGGAAATTGGGTTCATAATTTGTGCTAAGTCTTACATTTAATGAATTGCAGAATCGTGTATCTCTAAAAATGATGGCGGGAAGTTGTTCATCCGTACATACAGTCTTGTCCAATGAGGACCTATTGATCGAATCTTACTGAGGTTACCAGCAATCTCACTTCATTTGTTTAAATCCATATTGAAACACTAGTTATCTCTTATAACATCTCCTAGCCAAAACCCTAAAGTCGATCCCCCTTCTGGTTTCTTTGTCCGGCATCCGTTTACTACCGATAAATACGAATTTGTGTGGTTAGATAACAAAATTCCAGCCAGCACATATCAGTTTAAAACTACCTTCAAATTTGGCTCTAATACTAGTGTGAGGCGACTACGTTATTGGCCCAAGCCCGAGTGTAGGGTTGTGGTCCATTAGGTTTAGGGTTTGGTGTTACTTATTTTTCAAGTTATCTATTTATTATAAATAGACATGATATCTCACATTCTCACATATGTAATTGATTCATTCAATAATAATCTCTATTGTCTTATAACTGAATCATAACAATTGGCTCCCTATGAATGCTTATGCAACTGCATCCTCATAATAGGCAATTTGATAACTTGATATACCTTTTCAGCCAGATATCAGCCATTTGCTATACAACAACTTTTTGTTAGCCAATACCCATTCCTTTCATTAGTAAGCTGTGTTTTGAATGTTGCAAAGAGTATTTGTATGTTGTGTTTAAATGTTACAAAGATTATTTGTTTACCTTGGCATGTCTTAGTAAGTTAAATAGCTTTTTTGGAATTGTTGTGTACAATTTTTAACCGTGTCAAGATAATTTGACTTATGAATGTCAAACTGATATGGTTTTAATCTAAAAGCCCACACACCTCTGTTATGTATGTTTAAGGGACCAATGGTGTAAGCTAAACCACAACTCATCTTTTTCCTGTCAATTTAAGCAACTAAAGTATGACTTTGTTTTATTTGGCAATTAAGTCATTATCTAGATGCAATTGTTGTTGAAATTGACATTTAAATGTCAACTATGCTCCATAGTAACAAACAACAATCAACAAACCTACAACATTATATTCATATTTATAAAAGTAAAAAACCTACATAAACTAAATATCTTAAAACCTAAAACATCTACAAACCCATCATCTTCGTCCTAAACACAACCTAAGCAAGGCAAAAGATCTAAACCCAGAACATAAAAAACCACCTACCTACTCCCCAAACCACAACCATTTCACAGACTCTGCATCAGCGTAACAAATAAGTTCTTCATGGTCACCTGAATATGCATTGCGACAATCAGCTTCACCAATTTCATAAGCTTCAATTGGTCACATTGTTGAAGCTTCTTAAAAAACTCCACATAGCTGGATTCCACCGAAGATCCACACAAAAGTTCCATTTCACCTATAAACGGATCCCTCTCACTAACACGATCTGCCTACTCATGACATAACTTGGTTAGATCTATTGCATAATGCATATCCCTAGCCATGTCCCTCTGAAAAATAAACCAACATAGCATCAACCACCAACCTTGAATTAGCAGCCACACACAGTTCCTCTAGACACACAAGATGAGCCATAATTGTACTTAGAAACATGGTCGGTCCTGAGATTTTTGCTACCCTGGGCGAATTTTTTTTTGATGCCCTAAACATGACTATTAAAAACTGAGTACAAGATATTGTAAACAAACATTGCGCTATATTCTAACGATACAACCTTTAAACAAAACCCCCCATGTCAACTCAATCAAACCTTGGACAATTTTTAGTTAACTTTACTTAATATAATAATTATTCGCTTTTAACATGTACGTATATATTTTTCAATCCATATTCCATGGATATAATCCAATATTATGCACAAAGTCACAAACCAATCTAAGTTAACACACTATTACATATTTACAAAATATTTTGATTAGAATAATAATATGTCAAATATTTTTATGAATATAAAACTAAAATCCAATTACTTTACATATACAAAGAAGAAAATATGACAGAGATAAAAAAATAAGAAACTAAAAAGATGAAAATGTAAAAACAGAATGTCAAATAAGTAATTAGCTATTGTGTGAATTCAGTTTAATATTAGCACATTGCGAATATTTTTTTTGCATTTCCCGTAGATTACGTTGAGTTACGTAATAGTAACATTCTTGTAAATATTAAAGCAAGCAAAATGTGGATATAAAAAGAAAAAACAAGTAAAGAGGAGCTAAAAAGTTAACATGGAAATATCAATATGATCATTTTTATTTGACATATTTTTTTTCTTTTACCAAAAGGCTACTACTACTCTTTTTTAATTGTTTCTCTCTCATACTCTCCTTCTTCGTCTCATTTTTATTTCATGAATGAGAAAGCAAAAATACAAACCACTGTATCACAAGAACATAAACAAACTTATACACAACACCATAAAATTGATGCCCCTTATTTGTTGGATGTCCTAGGCGGTCGCCCGCACCGCCCATAGCCAGATCCGGGCCTGCTTAGAAATGAAGAAAGTGTTTTGTTGGTTATGAAAAGGAGTATGAAAACTTGATATAATAACAACATCACCAATTAAAGAAATCAAGGACCAATCGCGTGATAGAAAAAAGACAAAAAAATGTAAAACTAACAGGTAGTATTTTGAATTTGGAAATTTGGTTGGTGAGGGACCAACGATGTAAGTAACTTTTTGGATGAAATTACGAGAATAACCATCGAAAAAACTAATAACGGAGAAAAATAACAACAGTGACACTTAGTGCTTGGGACCAAGAACACACCAAAATGGCCACTTCCCTCTGTGACCATTTTTGCGGATTTTCAAAACGAGAGACCAAACAAGTAAATGGTGTAGAATTTGGGGACCAACAGTGTAATTTACCTAAGAAAAAAAGAAAAGATATCGAATAAAAGTGAACCGGTTGTACAAAATTAAACCTAGCTTCCTGTGATTTTTCTTTAGAGCTTGTACTGGTAAACAACTTAGTAATGAACCCTATAACATCTTTTAGTATTACATATTATGTAAGGTTATGCTTGAACCCTATAACAATAATCTGCTAAGAGATTACTTTTTGATTTTTGCTTATTTCAATTCTCATTAGCACTTTGGAGCTTATTATACTTTCAAATTCTTAGATACAAGCAATTCTAAATTTTTAGCTATTGGTATTGGCAGAAAACCAGGTCAACCCGGTGGTTTAACTGGTCAAACTGGTTACCCCAGTTTCAAGACATTCATCAATACATACATAATAAACCTAGCTAGCTAGCTTTTATCATTAGTTTTTTTAGATTGGCAATTATTTTCACACCGTATACCACCTATCTCACAAATGCCTTCGTTGAGGCTTGAACCTCTAGGTACCTAGCCAACTCACATACCACTAGACCAAAAGCCTTAGTCATGACTCGTGAGTGGTTAGCTTAATCAAGTGTTTGGTTAAGTTCATATGAAGTTTATACGAGGGGGTTTGATAAGCATAAAGTGTGTGGCTTAAAATAAGCCAACTTAAACACTAATATGTATGTTGGGTAAAAGTAACTCTTATGTGTCGTAGATGATTATTTTTATACGCTACATGTTATTAAAGGAAAAATAAGTTTTGTTAGTCGGCCAAGCATAGTTATAGGCCTTGGGTCGGTTAAGGTTTTATTGAGTGAAAACAGGATATTTGAAATAAGTAGTTTGAAATAAGCAAATTGGGACAAAAGTAACTTAGGGCATGTTTGATGAAACAATATGATTTAGCGCTGAACGAATCATGATGTTGAATGAGTCAAAGATGCTGAATGAACATGATCCTGAATGAAAATGAACGTTTGATTAGTATTCTGAATCTAAATACAAAAACTGAGTTAGAAGTCTAAATTTTTGTATAAATATCAAATGAGCTATTTTGATTTATAAATATTTGGTGTTGCACTAATTTTGAATTGTGAGATGATATAAATAAATTGTTAATGAAAAAAATAGAATTCTATTGCATAATCGAAAAATATGAATAATCAGAACGTGTGTAAATTTAGTGGGAAATAGAATATAGCAAAAATATTACTTTGAAGGCACCAATCAAAGCACATCAACGAAAAAGAATTATTAAAGAAAAGGTGTGATGCGTTTATATGACAAATAAAATGACTACTGAATGACAAAGCTACATCTAGTTCATGGCCCATCCAGTGCCAAATTGAATCATTTAGCGCCATCTTTTTTCCTATCAAACCAAACTTCTCTGACCGACTGGGAGTAAGCGCTGTGCCATTTCATTCAGTTGCTATTAAACAACCCCTTATTTCACTTTCAAATGACCAATTTGGATACATATAATACCAAACTCTCTAAAAACTGCTTATATGTTTTATCAACAAGTAGGTGTAGTATTGATAATAAGCAACCCCAAACACCCTTCATGCATTATTTATGGTGGCTTGATTATTGAGATAAAATGAAAAAGTTCACCTGCCAATTATCTAGTTTTGATTATTCAGTTAAAATAATTACTTTCTAAACGCTTTTTGAAACAAGCCTTGGTTATATGGTATTCTATGTAAAAACGTATGGAAATTGGGTTTATAATCTGTACTAAGTCTTACATTTAATGAATTACAGAATCGGGTATGGTGGCTGGAAGTTGTTTATGCGTACATACAGTCTTGTCCAATGAGGATCTATTAATTGAAATCTTACTGAGATTTCCAGCAATATCACTTCATTTATTTAAATCCGTATCTAAACACTGGTTATCTCTTATAACATCTCCTGCTTTCGCTTTTCTCCGCTGTATCCAAAACCCTAAAATCGATCCCCCTTCTGGTTTCTATGTCCAACATCCTTTTATTTCCCCTACTTATGATTTCGTGCGGTTAGATAACAGAATTCCACCTAGCATAACTTGATTTAAAACCGCCTTCAAATTTGGCTCTGATAGTTCTGTTGCGATTTCGCATTCGTGCAATGGTTTGCTTTTGCGTGTTGATATATTATCTTGTGAGTATTACGTATACAATCCATCTAGTAATAGGTTTAAGATACTTCCTCCACGACATAGTTGGAATTTTGAAATTTCACATATTTTCTGTCGTATAAAACTGGCTTTTGATCCTACCAAATCACCACATTACAAAGCAGTGTATTGATGTGTCGTCGTGTAGGTTGTTATTTTAGTTATCAAGTTTTAAATTTATATTTATCCGACTATACCTAAAACAACACTCTAACGGGCAGTGTACCTGGTCAAGATGTAGCTTCGTTGGTAAGTAGGGTGTCAAACATTAAGAGCGAGAAAGTTGACCTTTTATTCTATCAGTATATTATTTAATCTAATTGATCTAAATTAAATTAACCAATTATGTTATTTCTAATTATTGTTAAACCTAGTTCTATTAGATAAGGGGAGGGGGGGGGGGGGGTTCAGCTTGAGAGACTGGCACATGTTTTGTGGTGACTTAAATCAATTCAAAACATAATAATCACGTAGGCAGATAATCAAAAGATAAAAGAGCGGTCAAGCCAAATAATAGAAAACTGTATTAGCCATGATAAATCCGATTTAATGCTGGTTTGTTTGTTTAGTGCAATGAGTGCCTATTTTGAAGTGGCATATCATTCTTAAGACTCAGGCGGTACTTCTTCCTAAGACCTAGACACGTTGAATCCTGTCACAATTAAACGCATCCGCATAAAGCATCCTTTTGTTTAATTATAATCTATCTTAGGGATTAAAGCAATGGTGATCTTGTTAAACCCTAGCCCATCAGGACTTTACCCACTTATTGCTTAACGACATTTTATATACTAGTAGTCTACTGTCCGAGTCTTTACCAAAAGAAGAAGAACGCTATAATAAGTCACCTGCTAGAATAACTTATTCCCTTAAGCAATTGGTAAGGAAAGGTCATTATTTGTGATCCTATTTTTCCAGATATATAAAACGCGATATGGAGAGCCATCTCAACATCGAGATCACTTGGTCAGTATCACTAGATCCAGTTGAATGATGGGTCGCATACTTAAGCACATAAACAAGTATGAATTGATAAACATAATTAAACAATCAACGATAAATTAAGCAATCGATATTAAACAAACCAAACATTGAATCTTCATTAACATGGCTAATACCCAAGGGTATTAGCCCATAACCATTGTAATAATACAAATGTAATAATTGAAATGATCAAGGTAAACTAACCGAGTGAACAAATTATACCAACAATCAAACGATTATTAAAGAGTATAAGAATTACACGATGTCTTCTATGGGATTAGTATCGATGCTTGACCTGTACTAGCCCTTATTCTCTTTAGAAAATTAACTTTAGTGTTTAGGGTATAGAGAATATGATTTAGCACACTGAAAACTCATTTTTGAGTATTCTATTTATAGGCTCTGGAAATGAGTCGATACGCTGTATTGAATGAGGTCAATACGGCGTATTAGTGGAATTCCTTAGAGTACGCACCACGTTCATCATTAATTGCATTTACTGCAGTATCTTTGACTGTTGACCAGGTGGATACGGCGCATGTTATCAGTAGGATATGCCGTATTGGGTCTTTGTCTACACGGTTTCTTGTGAAGTGCAGGCACAGATACGTCGTACCTTCTTTGCTGGATACGGCGTATTGAGTCAGAATTAACAATCTTTAAATATCTTCATTCAAGATCTAAAATGCTCGCCTTTTAGCTTATCTTCATAAAGCATTCCATAATTACTGCAATTAACAACTTTAAGCAATTAAGTAACAATTCTTGCAATAATTATACAAAATGGGTAATTTATTTGAGATAAATGATGCTATAAAAGTAATTTCATTTGAATTCATCAAATATCCCCCACTTGAATCCTACTTGTCCTCAAGTAGACCATAGAGATTTATCAAAAATGTATCCCAACCGTAGTTAAGGATTTCATCCTTTAAGCATTCTTTCATTTAATCACTTGTATACAACCAAGCACCTCATGAAATATGGGAAATGAAATCACTCAGATCACTCAACTAATTTAGGTGGTAACATTTAGTAGGTATGCTCAATTGCTCGGTCGTGATTAGTGTTTTATCATATGCTTGCCAAAAATACACATCTCCACCACTAGAGCTAAGGAGTAACAAGTTAAAAAGGTAAATTGGGTTAAAAAGGCTTAATGGTTTGATCACTCTTTTTAATCTCTATTCGATACCAATATTCCAGAAAAGGCGACCTATACCATACATACACATCCATCATGACGAAATAGACACATATGACTGCATTCAAACCTTAACTCGAATAAGCTAAAGAATAGGATTTGTAGTCTTTACTAAAAGTCATAAACTAGCAAGGGTGTTAATCATATATACACGACCATAACGATAGAATAGACATATACGATTACATAATCCCCCCACTTGAGTAAAACCAAGGGTTAGGACAAAGAGTAATATAGGGTATGGATCTTCTAATCTTTTTACCAAAAGTAATAAACCAACAAGGTGGACAAAATCACACATACATGGCCGTAACGACGGAATAGACATATGCAATTGCTCACATCCTCATTCGAGTAGAACCTAAGGATATAATAGGAAAGGGAAATAATTGTTGTTAAATAAAATTTACAAAACAAATAAATTAAGCCTGAACAAATAAGATATAATGTTGCCAATAACTTTCTCGACCATTCCCATGATAAAGACACAAAAATATAAACACAAACATCTTAATCATAGATGGACAAAGACAACCTAAGTTGGCATTCCCATAACGGTCAACATCCCAATCATCCATACTATATATACTTTTACAAGACAAGTGGTGATATCGACCACTTTTATACAAAACTTCACATCGTTGATTTATACCATGTATCAACGAATAATCAATCGTCAAGTAATTTATCGGTTTAAGTTTAACGAACCGACTATCTTCATACTTTCCTCCTTTTTTTTGCTACGATTTTCTAATTTTTCCATTTTTTCATACCAATACATTATGAATCTCGGTGTAATTTCACCATCTTCACGATCATAATTCTTTCAGATAATTTTTTTTCTTAACACTTCATTCTTCGGGCATAAAACATAATTGCGAAAATAGCAAAATACACGAGCTACATACTTCTACATTCCCATTGCATTGTGTAATTTCTCGACCTAACCATGGATAGTAAATCACCATTGCAGATAGCAATTACCCGACCATACCAGAGATAGAAAATTTCACTACGACACAGGAAATACAAAACTTTACACAAAAGCAACTAGCAACTTTGATTAATAGGCTTAATCTATAGGGTAGGCTAAGGTGTAAAGGTGTAACAAAATAGATAATTGGTGTGAAAAAAGACATGAATGGCTCAACATGTTTTTGTAAGGGTATCTTACTCTGAAAGTGAGAGTAAGCAAAGGGTTATATGGGGATTAACTAGCCAGTGTAGTTAGTTAATATCACGACATATAGGCTTTTTGGTGTATTCCAAGAAATTTACCAGTTAAACAAGTTACTCCATCTAAATCTATAGTACTCATTATTGTGGTCTCGAGTGATATACCAAGCCAAGTTCTAAAGTCCACTACATCACCGACACACTCATACTTTTTGTGGAATTTTTGGGTAAATGTTTGGAAACGGATAAGGCTTAATTCTCACAATTGTCATTAAGGGTTATTTGTGTGCGAGGTCATGTAACTAGCAATTTTTACAAAAGTATGATAATTTTTTATAAATTAGGCGTATTTTTAAGCATAAAGAATATAATTTGTAAAAAGGACAAGTAGGCGTTCTAATTCTCCATTCCCCACTTAAATTATACAACGTCCTCGTTGTATAAATGAGACAGTTAAAGAAAAATGGGAAATAGAATTAGAAAGAGGAACTCCCCTGATATATTACTCGGGATGATTCTCCACTTTGAGTTCTTGAGCAAAAGTGTGTTGTAGAGGCGTCAGAATGCCCGTATAGGTATAACACACGCCATTTTCCAGAGTATACCTTCACCAACATCGTCGATTTTGTTACGGCAAGGTCCTGCATAAAATTTATAGAAGAAAAAAATGTGCAATTCTATCTTGGGTTTACAAAGGTTACAATGCAAAAAAATAAACACAAATACTGTATAGGGAGCCAATACGCCGTATCCCAAACCCAAGGATACGCCGTATTACAACCTGTAAAAAAAATTGTCTAAAAACGGGTCAGATTTATAGATACATTGTATCATATAATGAATACGCCGTATGGACAATCTTACAATAATGTTTAAAGTGCAGAAAATTAAATGCAGAAAATTAAAGGACTGATAACGTCTAGACAGGTCAATACGCCGTATCCATTGAGGATTGATACGCCGTATGGACTGTCTGGGAATACATACTCAGCAAACAATTGAAATTACAAATGACCGGGTTGTCTCTCGGTAATCACTTTTCTTTCAGCTAGTCTTTAAGTTAGACTTTTTCATCTGGCTTCATTCCTTCTTTATTCGCTCGCACCCGTCCCCACGTGCAAATTTCTCCATAATATTTTGACATGACACAAACTTCTTGCAAAATGGCATGCCGAGCACAATTACATTCTTGCAGTAAACATCCATATCGTCAATGATTGCAAAACCTGAAGCGATAGAAAAATTTCTGACGAAAATAGGTATGTCTATCAAAGTTCCAGCTATTTTCTTCCCTTCATGATTTTCATTATCCTTAATTATAGAATCATAAAAGCATTTGTTCATCATATTAACTAACAAGATAGGGAGGAAGTCAGCATTAACATGTTTATACCCAATCATACAAGAAAATTTCATTTTGTAACAACATTCAGAATGGGTTTTTCCGTTAGTGGGCTCATTGACAATAATACCTTTATTAATGGTTGGCTCAAAATTATTATCTTGATTTACCCTAGGTTCTAGAGGCTCATCCAAATCATTCAATTCAATATAAACACCATAGTGCGAGTCAAATGATCTATTAACAGCCTCACCAATAAGCTTAGTCTCGGAATCAAGATTCATTTTCCCTTTCAACATATAGACCCTCCTAATTATGCTAGTAGCAGGTTTAATACTTTTGAAAATAATTTTCTCCTCCCCAACCTTCAGAGTAATTTTTCTTTTAAAAATGTCTATTTTGGCATGGGCGGTAGACAAAAATGGTCGTCCGAGGATCAAGGGGACATCATCATCCTCGGGCATGTCCAAGATAATCAAGTCTATGTGGAAAATAATTTTACCTATCCTAACCAACACATTTTCAGCAATACCCCTTGGATGTTTAATTGTTCTGTCAGCCAGTTCAACGGTTAACCTAGTGTGAGCTAAATCTCTTAAACCAGGATTGGTGTACGTAGAGAGAGGCATGACACCTTGATATGTGTGAAAACACATATCCTTTTTATATCAAAAATGTCCCTTAAAAGACCAAAATTGTGCATAAAATACTTGTATATTGCTTGTTTTGTCTTTGTGATTGTGTAGGTACGGATATTGCAAAAATCTTAAGAAAACGGTCAAAGCCGGACAAACACGGACACAGGAAAGGAAATAATGTACAAGAGTCGGGGATTTATTGCTGAAGGTCCAATGGTCAACTCAAAGTCAAACTTGGTCAACTAGTCAACCACTAAATGATAAAACCCAAATTGCCAAAAACAGTCCCTTAAAAATAACCAAAATACACAAATGGCCCAAACCCTAACGATGTTAACTTTTCCATATATTAAGTTAACACTCGTTATCTCTTCGTTAAATCCTATTTATATTAACCCATTTAACACCCACCGACCCAAAACCTTTTAAAATTACCCAAGCCCAACCCGAGTCAAACTCCCCTTAAGTTTAAAATTACGCGGGTAATAATTTATTACTATTCATTGTCTTCCTCGATTTACCACTCACTCAAAACAAGGGGTAATTCACAATTAATGACGTGGATAATCAATTCAAGTATCAATGAATGATCTGGCAGAATTAGACGTCATACAAGATTTTGATTGGTTGAAACCTACATGAAGTGACACGTGGACATAGAAAGAAAGCACACCAATCAATGAAATTTGCACCAAAATAAGTGCAAAAGAAGCATAGAGGTCTAGCACACGGAATGCCACGTTGGCAATCTGTGTGCTCATTAAGTTGATCCAACGGACAAGAATCAAGATCAAATGATTAGAAGATTGAATGGCCATGATCAAAGGGAGCGTGTAACAGACTTAGGACCTGGAAGCTTCATTTGAAGGCTATAAATAGCCTCTCTCACTCACTTACGAGGGAGAGGAGGAGTAGAATTTAGAGTAGCTTTTTAACTGTATTTTTATTTTAAGTAATATTTTAGCTTATTATAACTTGTCTTATGTTCTTAGTGCTTGATAATTAGTTTAAATATCCATAATGTCATCTCTTTTATTAATAAAAGTTGAAATTCCCTTATTTTGTTATTTGTTTTACTAAAATTCACCTTGTGTAACAAAATGGTTAAATAAGCTCTGTTTTATTCAAATAAGCTCTTAAGCTACTCATAAGCTGTTCATTTATTCAATTAAGCTGTAATAAGCTTAGTTGAGCTTTTAAGACATAAATTCTCCCTCAAATGTACCACAACTTAAACTTGGATGATGGACCAAACCTGAAGGTCCAGTGTACCATCACGAGTAATATTCTAAATAAGCCAGAGCTTGTAGACATAAGCTCTTTTTGAGCAATAATCCCTGTTAAGCTGGGATTCAGGTTCTATTTCATTTACTTCTCTATCTTTAATAATTTAGTATAAATCTGCTTATTAGCCTATTATTGCTTAATCTGCTTAGTATAGTTCTCTTATGCTTATTATAACTTGTCTTATGTTCTTAGTGCTTGATAATTAGTTTAAATCTCCGATATATAACTTAACTTCATTAAAAACAGTGGAAAAAAGTCCGGAAAACACCACTAGCATAGTTAAGTAGCTCTTACTTTTTCTTAACGAAGCTTAATTGTTCTGCTTGGATATGCTTATTAATTTGGTAAATGCTCAATAATATCTTGTATCATGTTAATCGATCATACAATTACCACTTTATAAGCTCAAATGATTTTATGAAGCTAAGGGGGGTGTATGGGCATAGCATACTAACCACAATTTATACTGCTAGTGTCCATATGGTCCTTTGATTTGTATTTTTTTTTTTTTTTTTTTTGAACTCTATAAATAAGTCTGCTAGAATAGAATTAAGAAGTTATGTTAGGGTAAATTAGTTTTTCATAAGTTAGATTTATATAAGTCATAATCTGTCTAGTCTCATTTTGCATTAAAAGTTTAATCATATCTAGTATTAGTAATGGTCTTATTTGCACTTTATTTGTTGTCTCAATAGAGTAGAATCAAGTGTCTTATCCTGCATTTAAAGTTTTAAAAGTTTATAGTTCATTTACATGTCAACTACACCAGCAGTTTTAAAAAAGACAAGTAGCTGTTTTCAATTTAATAATTCAGAGGGTATAAGTAGCTTATAGGATTTGATTTTTGGTTAATAATTAGATCTAGGGTAATAGTTAATTGGTTTCAATTTGTTTTTTAGTAATAAGCTCAATAGGTCATCTGTTTTTAGCTTTTAAAGTAGGGCATGTTGTCTTTTCAATTTCAAAACAAAACTCAGTCATTGCTGAAGCTAATTCTGTCTGGATTTCAAAGCACTTTTTCATTAAGCTCTTATTTTCTAAAATACCTTTTAAAAGATTTTTCTAGTAGCCCTTAGGTCTAAGTTCAAATAGGTAGAATCTAGATTTTCTTAAGTGTCCATTTACATTCTAGAAAATAAGCTCAAAGTCCCTATGGGCCTGTTTGGATGACCAGTCCTTATCAAGTGCTTATTTAAGTTTTATAGCTTATTGGCGTAGGATTTTTGATTAATTATAGCTTTATTTTAAGCTATAAGATAGAATCAAGTTTTATATGTAAGCTTGTTTTATTCATTTAAGCATTTGTTAGCTTTTCATTAAAAATCCAAAAATATTAAGTCAGTAGTTATTAGCTTTTTTCATTATGCTTTTTAGGTGCTTATCTGTTCTTCAAATTGAATTTGGTTTGCAATTTTAAGTATCATGTTAGTCAAACTTTAAGTAGGTGATAAGCTTTTTCCCTAAGGATCCATTTGTGAGCTTAATTTTAAGCTTGAAATGTGTCCCAGCAGCTGTTTGATTTTCAGTTAGTGTTTAAGAGCTTATTAGGATAATTCAGCTTATGGCTTTTGTTCTATGCTTATTCCTAATTCAGGTTAGCTTATTAGTTTAGGTTTAGCTTATTAATAGCTTATTTAGTCATATAGTTAGCTTGTCTTAAATTTTGAGCTAATTTAGTTTGAAAAAAGTAAAAAAAAAATGGTTAAGTAGTCTGCTAGTTTCTAAGCACTATGTAGCTTATTACAGGTTTTTAGATATAGTTGATTTTATAAAATTGTTAGTTTTTAGCTTATCTTCAAGTTTGTTTTTTTAGTTTTCAAAAAAAAAAATACAAAACAAAAGACCACAGGTTCGAACCTGTGACCTCTTGCGACTCGCACACTCGTCCCCACTCCCACACACACTAACCATTGTGCTTCAATAGCTCATCCATCATTTCTTTCCCTCACTTTACTTATAACACCTTTTTCATTTACTTTTTATCATTTTAAGCCGTGGCTTATTTTTAAGCTTTTTGAGCTTTTCAATTAAGCTCTTTTCCTGTTCTTAATTTTAGTAAATCCAGCATTCAATTTTACATTTGTTTATAATTTTTCTAGATTTTTAGAATAAAGTTTTCTATTTTTAATCATTTATTTTTATTAAAAACTTTAAAAATTCATAAAAAAATCAAAAAAAAAATAATTTTCTTTTTTCTAAAATTTTCTTTTATCATTTTGCATCTAGAAAAAATAAAATTTCATTTGTATGGTTAAAATTTTGTAATTTCATTTTTTTTAATGAACGGGTTTTTAAATCCGTTCTCATTTCTTTCGTTTTTAGCTTAAATTGCTCTTGTTTTAGGATTTCTTTAAATAGTTAATTAGGAAAGAAAAAGTAGAAAAATAATTTTAGGATTTAATTTTTGATTTTAATCGTCGTATTTGTTTAATTCCCGATTACGTTTTGCGTAGTTTTTTAATTGTGCCTCTATTTGCTCACTATTAGGATTTTAGAAATCAAAAATCTTCGAACCTATTCAAATCGTTGTCTAAGTGAAAACGAGGATTCAATTTCACAAATCGTTGGGACTTAACGACCCGGTAATCACTTACCGGTTAAATATACGTATTATTATATATAATTGTGAGAATTTTCCTTACGACCTTTGTCCTCAAGTGTCACACCCCCAAACGGGGCCTGGACGGAACACGTGTCCGAGGGTGTGACGTCATAACAATCCGATCACAAAGCAATAAAGAACGATCACTAATCATGGACGTTTGAAAAAATGTTTACTCGTCTCATAAAATAAAATAAATTTAAGTTTTACAACCCATAATAATTAAGTTAAAAGTAGCGGAAGCATAACAAAGTTTTGGTAATGACAACGAGTAAATAATAGATAAATCTTGAAATTTGCGGTGTCACATAGCACATAGACTCCACATAGCATCAAGAATCGATCCAAGCTAAGCACCTGAGAAAACATGTTTAAAACGTCAACATAATGTTTGTGAATTCATAGGTTTAAGTTAATACGAGAGTGGACCACAAGATTTCAAAACGTATGCGACTACTATAACAGATACAGTATCACATAAAAAGTATTTACTGTTGCGCTAAGCTCATGACACTGAAGCTAATAATCAACAGGGCATGCTACATCCTGTCGCATAGTATTCCTGCCCTTAACCGGTGTCCCAACCTAGACCACCATCACTGCACAATCGATCATGATCTTATATCCGTTTGTTCTTCGTTAAGTAGAACCAAAGCGGATAGGGATAATTAGTCCTAATAGATCTATTTACTCACTCGCGCTTCCTCAACCGGTCCTCCGGTCGAGAAACTAACAGTTCATGATAATTCGGGCAGTAGTAGGTTTGTAAGCAAACTTTATGGCAATAACATAAAAATAGTAATGTTTGCGTAAAGAAAGAGCTATGTTGTCCAAATTTAATAAGCAAACAATGTTTCTCACACAATGTTATAATTGCATTGTAAACCAGTTAAAAGTGATGGGGCTTGGAACTCACCTTAGCAGGATAAGCGATAACAACAACAAAATGATGAAGTGATAAGTGAGGTTTTCTAGCCAGCGACCTAGTGTAATTTGGGTATGAACTTAGCATTCGTCAAAGAAACAAGTAAAGCATCCATGTTCATCATTTAAAGCATCCAAGTGTGTTTGCGTTTTAGTAATAAAAGACTTTGAAACTTTACCACGTCTTAGTTAAATCCCGACACTTGCAAAAGTTACTATTTTTAGAACTTTCCTTTTTAGGAAACTTTTTTGTTTCAAAACATTAATAGCGTCCCCTATTTTCTTAAGTTTCCATATTTTACAAATCGCTTAAACAATTCTAAACTGCCTAATCCTTATGTTTAAATCGCCTAAATGTCTAATTCGTACCATTTTTAATAATCCTACTTTTTATTAAGGTCGTCATCTCAAATAACCTTTCATGACATTTCTAGTTGTTCTATCTAATTACCTACATTTATATATGTTTCGCTTGCATTTAAAATATCCAAAATTGTCCGAAAGTGCCCGAAACCCCATTTTACTATTCCAAACAACTCACTATTCATCCATGTTGCCGAAAAATATTTCGAGTTTCATTTGGCCATAACTTGGCCGTTTTATGTTCGATTTTAAAGTGTGATATATGAAAAATTATCTATTCAAAATATGCTCTTCAAAAACTACTTTTACGCCTAATGAAAACATTTTAAGTCGCTCAAAACTACAAAACTAATTCGGGACAGCAAGGTTGTTTTACCGAAATACGACCAAAACTCAACCCAACTCGCATATTAGTGCTTAATCTAGCCCTTCTCTTTATTCACCAACAACCAACCAACAAAACTAAACTTTAATCCACCATAATCTCTATTGTTGCAACTCTCATCACTCTCAAGCGCACCCAGAACATACTTAAAAACATAAACATTAAGTGGGTAACAATGTTTTGACTTCATTTTATAAAAGATGACAAAATATTAACTTATTTCTTTTGTAAAAATTAACACAAACACATGGACTTAATGGAGAACACGCCAATAGATTTAAAAAGAAAAAGATGAAACCAACAAAGATTAAAGAAACACTTACAAATCAAGAAGAGCAAGTAGAGAAAACACAAAGATCTATACCCACAAATTAGATACTATTAAAAAAACCCCAAATAATCTTGCAAACCCTAATTTTATAATTCTTGAAATCTTTGAAAAATAACCAACCAACACTTGGATCTACCTTAGATAACCTTAGAAATGAACTTAGAATACTTGGATCTTGCTAGAAATCAAAAGTTATGGAGGTGTTTGTGAGTTGGTGTTGTGCCGTGAGCAAGGGAGAGGAGGAAGAGAGATGTGTGAAAATTTTATGGCTAGTGAAATGTGTTATAACCTAAGTGTGAGAAGGTGTTGGTATTTATATGCAAATGGCTAGGGTTTTAAGGTTCAAGTAATGCTTAAGTGACCAACACACACCAAAGGTGTGTTTGGTCTTGGGTTCGGCCGAATGTGGCTCACAAGGACCAAGATGGTTCAAATTTTCTAGCCAAGGTTCAAGTGATATGATCATGGTTCAAAACTTGCTAGTCAAAGTTGTAAGAATATGTAAGTAAACACATGGTTTTATCAACATGAGAAATGGTGCATGAGAATGACATTCTCATTTGTCACTATCTTGTGTAAGCATGAGCACATGCATGGGATTTCAAAATAAGATGCCATTTCTTTTATTTTTGAGTTCAAGTATAGTTGTTGTTGTGGTTTAGGCGCCACATTTGGCTAGGGAAAAGAGGTGAAAGAAATTTTTAAGCTTAGGGTATGATATATTCGATAACTTGAGTTTACACGAAAAGATTTCGATGGTTTTGGTGGTTCTGTTTGGTCAAAAACGTAGAAAAACGTAATTTAAATGAATAAAATACCTCTAAAATTTTACTATCGGAAGTGATTAAAAATCACGAAACACTCAAGAAAGCTAAAATATCTCATATTAAGCCTAAATTAATTTATAACCAATGCCAGAACGCGTCCGACGACGTTTCTCAGTTTTTACGCAGTTTAGCTCCTCGGTAAACTATCAGATTTTAGCGTAACGTATAAAATTTAAAGGTAGACGACCGGAATGTGTCGGAATACTAACCAGGAATTTACGGGGTGTGACATCCTTTACCCGTTAAAAGAGCTTTGTCCTCAAAGCTTAGGGCGTAGCTTGAGTCGCGGATACAGGGTTAACGAACAATTGAGTGGTTACTGTTCGCATTTGGTCTTCGCGTTCCCAAGTATACTCGGGACCTGTTCTTGAATTCCAACATACCTTCACGATTGGAATGCAACTTTGCTTCAATCATTTAACTTCACGGTCCATAATCTCAACCGGTTCTTCAATAAAATTGAGCTTTTCATCGATGTGGATTTCGTCCAATGGAATCGCGAGCGGTTCATCGAATAAGCACTTCTTGAGATTCGAGACGTGAAAGGTACTATGAACACGGCTTAGTTTCTATGGTAATTCTAGTCGATATGCAACCGTTCCCACCTTGGCGAGAATTTTAAAAGGTCCAATATAACGAGGGTTCAGCTTTCCCCGTTTGCCGAAACGTATTACACCTTTCCAAGGCGATACTTTCAACATAACATTATCCCACAACCTGAATCTTAATGGCTTAGTCTCTTTTTCAGCATAGCACTTTGTCATATCACGTAAAGATTGTAGACGATGCTTGATTTAGTAATCTTCTTTGTATGTCTCACTAAAACTATTTCTGGCCAGTAAGCTGGCGTCTCCCATCCTCAGCAACAGTGATAGAGTGACCAGGGCTTTGCGACCATACAACGCCTCAAATGGTGACGCATAATACTTTGTATGATAGTTGTTATTGTTGTGAGTACTCTATTAAGGGTAATTGTCTGTACAATCTTTCCCGAAATCTATCACACATGCTCGGAGCATGTCTTCCAATGTTTAATAGTCTCTCTCTCTGACACAATCTGTTTGGGGTGATACGTCGTACTCATATCTAATTGAGTTACAAAAGCTTTTTGGAAGAGAGAAAGCAGGATTGTCCAGAATTGGGACACGAACGACCATCTCGATCAGAGTATGATCGTAACAGGACTCCATGTTCGACTCCTCTTCTTCAAGTATTGCTGGTCAGTTTCTCCATTTGAGTCATTCTCCGTTTGCATGGCAGAAATATGAGCAGAATTTAGTGAAGAGTTCGTTCAACTATAACCCAAAATCATATGTGCCCATTGCCATTTTTGGTAAACTTTGTAACGAAGTCCGTAGTTTTTGATTTCACCATTTTCATTCAGGGATTTTTGGTTGTACCAAAAGATCGGACGGTTTTTGGGTATTCTGACTTTAACATTGTAGAAAGTCATAATCTTTATCTCATATGTTTGCAATTTATGCTTTCATGTTGGGCCACCAGTATAGCTTCTTCAAAATCTTGGGACTATTGTAAGATCCAGGGGTGGTCTTCGAAGAATTTGACTATGCGACTAGTGCATAATCAATGCTATCAAGTCACAAAATGTGGTATCCTGTTCTATTCTTCAATACAAACGTTCCATTCTGCACGTAGGGCTCAGATTCTTAATCATGCCATGCAAATTTTTAGTGTTCCGTAATATCTATGCATTTTCTCGCTTAATCCGCAGCCTTGTGCTTTCATGTTACGAGCTATTCTGGGTGGTTCAAATCGATTGTCTATAACCATGGCTCGAATCGCAGTGGCTTAGGTCTACTATTTTGGGCTTATCGCATTCAGCCACCACATTCGCCTTTCCTGCAGGTGTTGCGTAACTCGCATGTCAATAGTCACTTAACAGTTCTAACACTACAGTGCCTCATATTCAACTCTTTGATCTAGAATATGTATGCAAGACTTTTATGATCAGTGTACACAACGCAATTCGTTATGCCGGTAAAGTAAGTCTCCACATCTTGAGAGCAAACACCACAGTCCTATTACCAAATCATGTGTCCGTGTGTTTCTTCTCATGGATTTAGCTGGCGGGAGGAGCATAAGCTATAACTTTTCCTCTTTCTGCATCAAACACTTCGCCTTATCCCTTTTGAGAAGCTTCACATATACATACATAAGTTTTCACTTCCTTTCGGGTCAATCAATAACCAACCAATTCGGTCGACTCCACTGTCTACACAATTCTACAAGGCACTTCACAAACACAACAAATAAACACCTCGCTCCTATTTCCTTCGATGACAAAAGATATAAATAATAATCCAGAACATAATGTAATTCCCAAATTGGGATGCATACACAACTTGTGTTTCTATGTCTAGAAAGCAAGTTTCCTCCTTTTCCCCAATTGAAACTTTACAACTTTTCATGAGTCTGCTTTGTATAGGCTTGGCATTCTTTGGGAATCCTTGATAAATCGTCTGGGTAGTAACCAGCAAGACCTTAGAAAATTGGTGATTTCTGTTGGATTATTGGTGTGATTCCAATCCTTGATTGACTCAATCTTATTAGGATCAACGTGAATGCCTTTACTATCAATCACGTGTCCAAGAAATTGCTTCGATAGCCAAAAAGTCACACTTTTTGAGAACTTGGCGTACAATTCTTCCTTCTATTGAGCAAACTCCAAGCTTAGTCTAAGATGTTCTTCATGTTCTTCTTCGGTCTTAGAGCTAGTTCAGATGTCATACGCTGGAACACGATTTCACAATTTATACCTTAGTTTTGGTCTGGCATACCCGGTTCTTCTTAAATCCATGAACACTGCTGGCACGTTAGTTCATCACCCGAATGGCATCACTTGAGAAACTCGTAGATGACCTAGGGAGTTCTAAACGCGTCTTTGGGATATCTTCATTACGAACTCTGTGTTTGGTGGTAACCAGACCTCAATTCGATCTTTGAGTACAACTTGACCTTGCCAATTGATAAAACAGTCGTCGATATCTCGGAAGTGGGGTATCGATTTTTCAATGTAAGTTTGTTTCAATTCACAGTAATCGATACACATTCGGAAAAAAAGCCGTCTTTCTTTTTGACAAACAAAACCGGAGCTCCCCAGGATGAGGAACTTGGCCTTATAAATCCCTTGTCGAATAGTTCTTGTAGTTATGGTGTAGTTTGAGTAGACGATTCCTCCATCTCTGACGGTGCTATCCTATACGTGGGCTCGAGCTACAGGTGTAGCACCTGGGACTAATTCAATTTGAAATTCAACTTGTCGTAGTGGGTGGCTTATAGTCCTAGGTAAGTCTTCTGGAAATACTTTTGGAAAGTCCCGCTACATCGGCAACGTCTTCAAGTTCGCTTTCATCCGACTTGTTCTTTGTTTGCCTTTACCGTAACCTGTGCAAGTAATATTTGACCAACCTTTTCTCGATATACTTCTGGGCTTCTTTTACTTGATTTAATGCTAAACTTTGATTTCTTCTCATTGGCACCATTGTCTCCTTGGAAACGATCAGAATTCATTTCATAAGGAATACTCACTATCTTCTCGTCTCAGGACATCACTGATGATTCTTTGCTAACCATCCATGCCGTGATAACGTCGAAACTACCCCAAACTCTATGGGCATCAGGTCGTTATTTAAAGAGAGTACTAACAAACCCTATGTACAGGCCATAAGCACAGTGTTGGTTTCGGAAGTTACTTCCGGTCAGCTAGTTCGATAGCGTAACTAACGTCATAAGGCATAGGATGTGATGTTTAGCATAGGCACTAAAAGTATTGATCCGAAACTCCTTATCGTGCTAGAAATCAAAAATAACATTAAGCATGAATGATCGTTAGGATGAAGGAACGTACCCGTGACATTGTTGGGAA
Source organism: Tanacetum coccineum (assembly GCA_026074375.1). Classification (NCBI taxonomy): domain Eukaryota; kingdom Viridiplantae; phylum Streptophyta; class Magnoliopsida; order Asterales; family Asteraceae; genus Tanacetum; species Tanacetum coccineum. Next base: position 64,608 of record BQNB010003290.1, read on the forward strand.
GAACCTAGGTTTGCGTCACCTCTCCTTTGGACATAGCTTTTGCCTTTGCATACTAGGAACTCTTACTTTGTTTCCCGGTTTTGGTCTTGATCTTGGGGCCATCTCAATCTTTCCGGTACATGGCCTTGTGTTCCACACTCAAAACAAAGTCATAACCTCTGATTCACCATTGACCTCTCTGGATGGGGGGTAGTGGGATTGGTAAACCTTGCAATTTCTGGTCAATTGTCTAATCTTATTGTACATTCCCACTTCTTGTAGTTGCAGGGCCTACATGATGTAAGCTTACACTTGTTGCAGAGTGGCAATGGGTACACTTTCATATTGCCTCTTTCCTTCATTGTTACCAAGCACATAGGCTCTAGCAACATTTTGTCTCCTGTATTCTGTCATTTGTGGGGTAGTTGTTGCCGCCACGGTTGTTTCCATAGTTGGTGTCCAATCTTTTCTTTGTTCTTTGCATATCTCACAAGCATAATACCCTTTAACTTTTGGATCCATCAAGTTGTTGGCAATCTCGAACAGGATCTTGTAGTCTTGTAGTTTTCTGCTAGCAATCACATTTCCGTGCGATGTTATCAGGTAGACTCCAATGAATTCTCCACCCGATCTCCTCTCTTCTGTGAACCATTTTGGTGACATCCTGGTGAGTTCCGGAACCTTTGAGTTGTAAATCTATGCGATGTCATTGTTTTCACCGCAGATTTACAACTCGGTTTCTTCTTTTGGATCTCATTTCTGTGGCAATACACTTTGGCTTCAGTTTCATCAGCTCTCTCCATGGACAAAGCGTATGCAAAGGCCATCAGTTCCGATGGTTTCTCTTGTGAGACGTGTGTTCCACCAGGTTAGTGCACTGTCGAGTAAGGTTACAGTTGCACTTCACTTGATATTTCTCACAGACAGTTGATATGTGGAAACTCAGTCTCCATCTTCTCACTCCACCTTATCGACACCAACCACTCTTCGGTTCCTTTTAAAACTTGTTGGTTGTCACTTCATGAAGTCTAGTAAAGTACATTTCACGAGCAACCAACTATCGCCTTCTTCCATTCACATTGTGGTTCTCATTTACCGTCACCGTTGTGCCTCCATTGTTTCCAATTTCCATTACCATTTCCGATGGTATTACCATTCCCGATTTCCATTTACGGTTCCATTATCATTCCTAATTCCCAAGTTCAAGATTTTGGTTAACTCAATGAGACTTCATAGAAGCTACGTTCACCGATGATTGATCATTTCTTCAATTGCGGCTGTGGGTCATCGGAACAAGTGTTTGTCATTGTTTACATCACAAGACACAACCCATAGTGAAGATTTTTGAAGAATATACAACATCAGGTAATGATAATTTAATACATGACTATGAAGTAATATTTTAATTGTAACACGTTCGCCCGGAAAGATAAATAACAATAGAGATAAGAGCAGAGAGAATCAAAACAAGCTTTATTTCATAAATAAAAGCATAATTCGATTTACAACCCAAATCCAATTAGGTTCATGATCCACAATTATTTAATGCTAATACTTAGACCTAACATTGGCTAATGTCATCTCCGCTACATGATCAGGGTACAACTAGGACTATAGACGAAAGCCAATGCACCTCCCAAGATTACAATACCAAACTCCTTAGGTCTCCACTTCGAGCATCTTCACAATCCTCGAATATGACGAAAACTCCTCCTGGTGAAAGGGAGCATTATGAAGGTGAAGGCTGCATCACCGAGTCCCTCTCAATATCAACATAGCGAACCTTGAGGTTCTCCATCCTCTAGCTATAGATAATTCAGCCAATCTAGCTCTGTCTCCCACTAGCTATCAACTGAATCGGCTCATAACCGTCTCTTTGAGCTTAGTCTCAATCCCGACAATCCATATCAACACGAACTCAGACATGTGATGGTAAAAGTCACGCACAGCATCACCCAAGTCAACCAGCATATCCTCGACTGACCTAACAATGCCATCCTGTGCCAGATGATTATTTTCTAGTCAGGAGATTCTCCCAACTGGCTTATAATCTTCCTCATCAACTATCCTGGTGTTTGTAGTCCATAGGGTCGATACCTACCTCGGCCGTATCTCTAGCGCTGGCGTCAGCCTCATACTCCTCTGTGTCATCCCTGGCATCCCTATGGTCAATCTCGACATGATCTCCAACCTCATCCCCATCACTAATACCTAACTCCATGTCAACCCAATCCCTGTAAGACCAACCTCGGCATCCTCCTCTAGGCTAGCCTCCGATGAATATGAATCTCTAAGCCTCTTACGAGGTGGTAAGAGATCAGCACGAGTAGGAGCTAATGATCCCGTAACTGGCGTGGATAATGGTACTGAATCAACCGGGGATCTACATCTCTTACGAGATGGTCCAGCAGAATGTAAAGATGAATGCAAGGGTCTCTCTGATGAATCTCCTGATGATGACTCTGATGTAGTCGGTGGATACAAAGTAGATAATGGGGTAGTACACCAACGACGAAATGCCTCACTACGTCGTGGTGCTCTCCTCGGAGGGTAACACACTCTGGGTGATACATCTCTAGTCGAAGATCCCGAATGAGCCTGATCTGACGCATCTAAACCCAAAGAATGAACTGGCGAAGAATCCGAAGATGAACTGGAAGAAGATGAGTGATGATCTGGAGAACGAGGTGATGCATGCCTTGATGATAATCTGCGAGCTGGTAAAGGTCCAACTCTCTTCCTTGCTGTCAACAACTTACGCGGCCCATTGAGATGGGTGCGGTAAGGTCGACCAAAAGGAATAGCCTTCCGAGTCGGATAAGAGTCGTTGACCGTCGACGAATCCCAGGCAGGGCAGTAACAGGAGCAATAGAAAACTCATGTGATGATGATGGACGTGCTGTTACCCTGCTCCTCCAATGAGCAATGGTAGTAACATAAGGGTCCTGCAGTGGTGGTCTATCAGAAGAATCAGGAGTCTCAGAAGAATCGGTGCATATGAATGGTGAAATAGCTGGTAGCGGGGAAATGTGCTCTGGTGAAGACATCTCATCTGGTGAATCAGAATTCGGAACCGTTATTAGGACCAAGCCACACGATCCAGTGGTTGAAGCGACAAGAGTCGTCTCAACAATAGGTGCGGAAGAGGAAATACAGGAGCAAATAGTAGAAGACTTGGAGCACCACAGAGTAGAAGGAAATAACGGTTAGTAATATCACCAAAAAGAATAACCTGAGAGGGCGGTGATCCCACACTCTCATCCAAAGAATCAGAAGAAATAATGATAGCTGAAGCTGCCATAATCTGCACAAGCAAAAGTTTATATAAATCTTCTTTATATGAAACCATGCAAGGCATAAAGAAATACTAAAATGAATGGCAAGGTAAATATGGCAATATGTAATACTCTCAAGTATATATAGCAATCTCATATCTATATGTATGCAGCAAGGATAGCCAACAAGTAAGCACAAATAGAGGCACATAGGATCACATATTGGTTATAGACCAGACCAGTATAACTACCTGCCACCCCCCATGGTTCTCTATAACCTTGGCTTGGGATACAAATCTGTCACACCCCCAAACGGGACCTGGACGAAATACGTGTCCGAGGGCGTGACGTTATAACAATTCCGATACAAAGCAATATAAGAACGACCACTAGATCATGGACGTTTTGAAAATAAAGTGTTATCGTCTAATAAAATATAATAAATTTAAGTTTTACAACCATTAGAATTAAGTTATAATAGTTAGCGGGAAGCATAACAAAGTTTTTAGTAATGACAACAAGTAAATAATAGTAAATCTTGAAATTTGCGGTTGACACATCAGCACATAAGACTCCACCATAGCGTTCAAGAATTCGATTCCAAGCTAAGCACCTGTATGGAAACATGTTTAAAACGTTAACATTATGTTGGTGAACTCTTAGGTTTAGTTATTTCTGAGAGTGGACCACAAGATTTCATAAACGTATGCGTACTACTATAAACAGAAACGTATCACATAAAAGTTATGTCTGTTGCGATAAGCTCTTGAACTGAAGCTAATAATCAAAGGGCATGCTTACAATCCTGTCGATAGTATTCCCTGCCCTTTAACCGGTGTCCCAAACCCACATGACCACCATAATGCACAAATCGAATGACATATATCCGTTTGTATCTTCGTTAAGTAGAACCAAAATGCGGATAGGCGGATATTTATTTCTAATAGATTCTATTTACTCACTCGCGCTTCCTCAACCGGTCTCCGGTCGAGATACTCCCCAATCAGTTCTAGATAATTCGCGGCATTTTGTTGTTTGAGTAGTTGGTTTGTAAGCAAACTTTAGGAACAAATATAAACATGTAAAAGTTTACGGTAAAGAAGGCTTGTGTCCAAATTTTAAAAGCAAACAATGTTTCTCACCCCAATGTTATAAAGATTTGTAAACCAGTAAAAACGTGGGCTATGAACTCACTTAGCTAAGGTAAGCGATTAACCACAACAAATGATGAAGATATAAAGGAGGGTCTAGCCGCGACTAGAGTAATTATGGGTTTATGACTAAGCATTCTGTCAAAGAAACAAGTAAAGCATCCATGTTCATCATTTAAGCATCCAAGTGTGTTTGCGTATTTAGTGAATAAAAGACTTTGAAAAATTTTACTTAGTCTTAGTTAAATCCTGACACTTGCAAAAGTTACTATTTTTATATACTTTCCTTTTTAGGAAACTTTTTAGTTTCAAAACGTTAATAGCGTTCCCTATTTTCTTAAGTTTCTATATTTTTACCAATAGCTTTAATAATTCTAAATCGCCTAATCCTTATGTTTAAATCGTCTAAATGTCCAATTCGTATTATTTTTAATAATCCTACTTTTTATTAAGGTGTCTCTTCTCAAATAAACTTTCTGTCATTTCTAGTTGTTCAAACTAATTACATCAACATTTTTTTATGTTTCGCTTGCATTAAAAATATCCAAAATCGTCCGAAAGTGCCCGAAACCCCATTTTACTATTCCAAACAGCTCACTATTCATCCATGTTGCCGAAAAATATTTCGAGTTTCATTTGGCCATAACTTGGCCGTTTTATGTCCGATTTTAAAGTGTGATATATGAAAAATTATTTATTCGAAATAAGCTCTTCAAAAACTACTTTTACGCCTAATGAAAACATTTTTAAGTCGCTAAAAAACTACAAACTAAATCTCGGTGACCAAGCAATGGTTGTTTTAGAACGAAAAATACGACCAAAAATCACCCACTCGCATATTAGTTCTTTAATCTAGTCCCTTCTTTTTATTCACCAACAAACAACAACAAAAACTAAACTTTTATCCATCCCTAAATCTCTTTGTTGCAAATTCTAATCAACATCATCTCACAAGAAATAATATAAAACATAAACATAAAGTTGGTAACAATGTTTACTTCCATTTTATAAAAAGATAATGAAATATTAACTTATTTCTTTGTAAAAATTACACAACACACCATGGATCTTTATGAACAAGCATAGATCTAAAAAGAAAATAGATGAAACCAACAAAGATTCAAGGAACACTTACAAATCAAGAAGAGCAAGTAGAGAAAACACAATATCTATACCCACAAACGATAGATCAATAAAAACCCACAAAATAATATTGCAAACCCTAATTTTATAATTCTTAAACCCTAATTTTATAATTCTTGAAATCAAAGAATTAATGCTTCACAACACCTTAGATATAACTAGGAATGAACTTTAAACACTTGGATCTTAAATAAAATCAAAAGATATGGATTGTGTATGTTGGTGGTGGTGTGCCGTGAGCTAGGAGATACAAGGGAGGAAGAAAGAAAATTTTTGAGGCTAGTGAATGAAGTATAACCCTAAGTGTGAGAATGTGCTCTTATTTATAGTAGGAGAGTTAGGGTTTTGTGGGTTCAAGTAATGCTTAAGTGACCAACACACACCAAAGGTGTGTTTGGTCTTGGGTTCGGCCGAATGTGGCTCACAAGGACCAAGATGGTTCAAATTTTCTAGCCAAGGTTCAAGTGATATGATCATGGTTCAAAACTTGCTAGTCAAAGTTGTAAGAATATGTAAGTAAACACATGGTTTTATCAACATGAGAAATGGTGCATGAGAATGACATTCTCATTTGTCACTATCTTGTGTAAGCATGAGCACATGCATGGGATTTCAAAATAAGATGCCATTTCTTTTATTTTTGAGTTCAAGTATAGTTGTTGTTGTGGTTTAGGCGCCACATTTGGCTAGGGAAAAGAGGTGAAAGAAATTTTTAAGCTTAGGGTATGATATATTCGATAACTTGAGTTTACACGAAAAGATTTCGAGTTTTCGGGGTTCTGTTTGGTCAAAAACGCGAAAAACGTAATTTAAAGAATAAAACCCTAAAATTACTATCGGAAGTGATTAAAAATCACGAAACACTCAAGAAAGCTAAAATATCTCATATTAAGCCTAAATTAATTTATAACCAATGCCAGAACGCGTCCGACGACGTTTCTCAGTTTTTACGCAGTTTAGCTCCTCGGTAAACTATCAGATTTTAGCGTAACGTATAAAATTTAAAGGTAGACGACCGGAATGTGTCGGAATACTAACCAGGAATTTACGGGGTGTGACATCCTTTACCCGTTAAAAGAGCTTTGTCCTCAAAGCTTAGGGCGTAGCTTGAGTCGCGGATACAGGGTTAACGAACAATTGAGGGTACTTCTTCTGCATTTGGTCTTCGCGTTCCCAAGTATACTCGGGACCTGTTCTTGAATTCCAACACTAGTGTGGTTGAATACTAACGCTAATAGAGAGCCGGGTGTGACATCACATATATGTTGTGGTAATTTTCATAAAATAAAAAATTATTATGTAACGTGTATAAATTACTACAATCGATTTTTTGGCTGTAGATGCGGGATGTTGTTATATAAGATCCTCCGTTTGAAGTTGATGATCGTGATTTGAGACACCTTTCGTCTTCAAAAGTTGGATCTCTGATCTGAAGCAACATCAAAAATACAAAAAAATTAAAAAATATAAAAAGTAAAAATATTTTATTTTTCTTTTTAGTATAAGTACAAGATTAACAAGAAAAAAATACAAAAATATTTGCTCTTCCGGATTTTTTGATTTTTCTCGTTAAATTATGAATATAAAAATTAACAAAGTTGGTAAAAGAACACCAACAAATAATACCTACAATTGTATGTGAATATAGGTCCAGGGTGGGTCGAAAATTTCCCGAATCAGAAGAACAAAATTGTAACCGTTTTTGGTCTACTTACGAAAAAGGCGTACCTCTTTTGTAAAAACTTATTTAACTTAAGAGAGTATACCCTAAGTTTTGTTGATTATCGTAGACACTAAAATAATCATCCTTTAGCTCATTTCTCATTTGAGTTTTATGCTGTTTCAACTGCATGCGACTAGAAATTCCAATTTTCTAAATAATTCAAACGACCCCACATTCCAAGACACTAAATAGGAAGTCGATTTCCCCAAACATCAGTCGAACCCGAGCTTCGTACTCTCTTTTGGAAGTTGCACCAATGAGAACGTCCAATGGAAGTGATCTACGAGTGCAACCCACGAAAGGGTATGGAGAAGCTATCGTTTTACCAGAAATTAATGCGGATCATTTTGAAATCAAAACAAATTTATTACAATTAGTTCAAGCTAACCCGTTTTACGGTCTTGAGAGTGAAAATCCAATGCTCACTTAATAGGTATTCAAGGAAGGACCTCACTTTACGATTGAAGGAAAGTGTGCATAACGATGTATTAAGCTATAAGGTTTTAGCTAGTATTCGCTTCGAAGGAAGCAGCGTGCAAACTTAGGGTACGAGTCTGACTGGAGTATCTCGGTACCAAAGGTTGTGAATGCAATTTTTTCCCGTCGCAGTCAAACCACTCACATAAAGAATGGTGAGCAATTTCTCGTTTTACACAAAAATTCGAAGGATACGTTTGGAGTGAAGCGTGGGAACGATTGAAAGGAGTTTGCTAATAGCTTTTCCCCATCACGATTTACTGAGTTAACTCAATATGATACCTTATTTATAACATATTTAAACGAGAAAGAACAAGACTCAATAAATGCCGCGGCGTGGAAATCTTTAGTAAAACGACTAGAGTGGTGCTTTAAACGCATAAATTGAAAGATAAATCAAAGTTCGTTATTCACGAATAGATCTGAATGCTTCTAGAACATGCTACTTCTAGTAAAACGGATGAAAGAATTGATAAACTTGCAGATCAACTTTCGACCTTAGTCGAGATTGTTTCTAAAAAACTTGGCAATCCCGCTCCGGTAAAGGCGGTTGAGGAATCTTGCGTTACTTGTGGTGGTGCCCATTCTTGGTATAATTGTCCGGCTACCGATAACAATCAAGCTAGTGTTTGTACGACTAGGTACTTACAATCATTGCACCTCCAAACGGTTAGTAATCAAATGGCACCACCATTTATTTGCTTCGGGCAAGAACAATGTCAAAATAGGTTTCAATAATCAAGTCAAGTGAATAATTTTTTAATTCTGGGAAATAATTTTCATGAAATCAAGGTTTTCAAAATAATCATGCTCCAAATTTTCAAAATCAAGGATTTCAAAACCAACTTTTTCAAGTGCCTAATAATCAAGTTCAACAAGAGTTTTCAAATGATTTTTCGAGTTACAAAAGAAATAACGATCGAATGTTGAGAAACCATGCAAATAAACAACTCTGTTGAAAGGAGACCTTAAGAATGAATTCAAAACACGATAAAATCTCAACAAGCCGTCATGATGAATCAACAAACTACTTTTCAAAATAATTGTTGCAAAATCCAATTGATTTGTGGATGGTTTTGCAAAACCAAGCTCACTCGGTACTCTTCCGAGTAATACCAATTCCAAACCCGTATGGTAAGATGAAAGCATCACTCTCAGAAGTTGTGTTGACTTTACGAGGACCCTCGATTCCTACTAATCCTTCTCCTAAAAAGGTAGTAGAACGAGAAACCGAGGAGACAACGGATAAAGAGCAAACAAATTTCCAAGGAAGTACCGCTCAAATCCCACCTTCGGTTATCCCCATTTCTATTCCGGAACTCAATATTCTAAAGAGTTTGCCTAAAACCACTCCCATTCTGGAATCTGATATTCCAAAGAGTTTACCTAAGCCAAATATTTCATATCCTTTACGTCGTGATGATCAAAAGTCCCGTGACAAAGCTTCGAACAATGGTAGAAGATCGTTCCAAATCCTTTCAAAGATTTGGCGCCTTCGACCTAGTTTCGCGGATGCTTTACTTTGATCAAGATTACTCCTACGATTAAGAAGTTTTTCTTATGAATAAGAAAATTGCTTGAGTTAGGTCTAAGATACGTTGAACTAGAAATTGCTCGACGATAGCTGCCTCCAAAAAAAGCTTCCCGTAAAAGCAAGGATATCCACTAGCAAGTTTCTTATTATATGTAATTTCTCGGGAATGGATGTATGTCACGCCTTGGCCGATCTTGGCGCAAGCATAAATCTTATGCCCCTTTCAATTTGGAAAAAGCTTGCTTTACCTGAACTTACACCAACTCGGATGACTTTAGAGTTAGCGGACCGATCAATTACTTATCCTAAAGGACTCGCGGAAGACGTTTTTGTCAAAGTTAGGAAATTTCATTTTCCTACCAACTTTGTTGTTACGATTCGAAGGCGATCCTCAGTACCTCTCCATACTTGGGAGATCCTTTTTGATAGACCGTCGATCCTGCTTAATAAGATTTTTTGGAGAAGAAATAACCCTTCGGGTTGATAACAAAGCCGTCACTTTTAATCTAGATCAAACCACGAGATACTCATCTACAAATGACAAGTCGGTAAACTGAATTGACATCATTGATGCAGTTTGTGAGGAGTATGCTCTGGAATTTCTAGGATTTTCTAATTCTTCGGGTAGCAATCCTACCCCGACGTCTGAGCCGTTTACTTCCGAATTCATTTTGGAAGAAATTGAAGCTTATCTTAAGGATGATTCGATTTCACCGGAAATTAATTATGCCGATTGCAATTCTGAGGAAGATATTTGTTTGATCAAAAAATTGTTAAATAATGACCCGTTTTAACTTTCTCCGATGGACCTTAAACAAAGTGAAGTGACCGAGGCAAAATCTTCAATTGAAGAGCCTCCGGAATTAGAGTTAAAAGATTTACCGTCTCACTTAGAATATGCTTTCTTGGAAGAAAATGACAAGTTACCTGTAATTATTGCAAAAGGTTTAAAAATGATAAAAAAATGCTCTTTTAAAGGTGCTCAAATCTCATAAACGGGCCATTGCTTGGAAAATCACCAACATTAAGGGTATCAACCCTCGTTTTTGCACACACCAAATTTTGATGGAGGATGATTACAAACCTACGGTTCAAAGTCAAAGACGAGTTAACCCAAAAAATTCATGAGGTAATCAAAAAGGAGGTTCTAAAACTTCTTGATGCCGGTATGATTTACCCGATCTTCGACAGCCCATAGGTTAGTTCAGTGCATTGTGTTCCAAAGAAAGGAGAAAATCCTTGTTGCTAATGAAGAGACTGAACATTAAATTTCAGACACTTTAGTTACCGGTTGGGAGATTTGTATCGACTAGAGGAATTTAAATTGAGCAAACTTAAAGAAGGAGACATTGAGAATGGCCGATTAGCGCAATTAGTGGGATGCAAATGGTAGAATTGGGAGGTCATGGCCAAATGAGTTTTTATTGTTTCTAGATGTTTATCAGGGTATTACCAGATACCAAAAGATCCCCCAGTACGCAGAGAAAACTGACTTTCACATGCCCGTATGGAACTTTTCCGCGTACGTCGCATGCCGATTTGGCTTGTGTAGCTTCTGAGTACTTTTCAATGGTGTATAATACCATAGCTCATGAGTATGGATCGAAAAGGACAATTGAAGGTGTTTATGTTAGGGATGATTTCTCAGGATTTTTGGGGATATTTTTATTCGTTCCTCTCCTATTTAGAAAAGATGCTAAAGCTTTATGAGATACAAATTAGTGATAGCTTAAGATTGGGATAACGTGCCGACGTTAGTGAGTAGGTATAGACGGGTGAATATAGTGTGTAGTTACAGACAGGAAGATTTCAAAGGTGGTACATCAGTGACATACTTAGGTAGAGCTTCTGTCTGGGAAATACTATCAATCTTAGAGTCGGCGCACTTACAAGCTCTACCACGGACCGTCGTAGCGCTACGCCGTGGTTATAAGTGTTAGATTAGCTGTGTGATGTAGTTACTTATATATATCATTCTGAGGATTACCGTGTGCGCGTGATGTACAGCCGCTCGATAGACTTTGTGCTCACTATCATCTTTGTTGTGATGAGCACTGACGGACACACACATCAGGCGATAGGGTGAATCTCCGTGTTTGAGGGTATCATGTGCGAGATCAAAAGTTCTTCATTGTTTAAATCTTTTGTGCCATTGATCTTGTGCTTAATCCATGGAATGATCTAGGGATCCTACAGCTCCAATCTTAGTTGTCCCAGATTGGAACCTACCTTTCGAACTCATGTGTGATGCAAGTGATTTCGCGATTGGTGCGGTTTTAGGACAACGAAAGATGAAGCACTTTCAGCCTATACATTATGCTAGCAAGACAATGACAGAAGCTCAAATTCATTACACTACCACGGAAAAGGAAATGCTTGCCGTTGTGTATGCTTTTGAAAAGTTTTGACCATATCTTGTTTTATCTAAAAGCATAGTGTATACGGATCACTCGGCTTTAAAATACCTTATGAACAAACAAGACGCTAAGCCGAGGTTGCTCTGGTGGGTTCTTCTCTTACAAGAATTTGATATCACCATCCGTGATAAAAAGGGAAGTGAGAACCTCGCGGCGGATCATTTATCTAGACTTGAGAATCCTCATAAGGATGTGTTAGAAAACAAAGACATTAATGAACATTTTCCTTTAGAGAATCTAGGAGTTATATCTTGTGGAAGTACCCCATGGTTTGCGGACTATGCAAATTTCCATGCAGTGAATTTTATCATCAAAGGAATGACAACTCAACAAAAGAAGAAGTTTTTCTAGGATGTTAAATATTATTTCTGGGATGATCCCTATCTTTTTCGCATATGTGCGGATCAAATCATTCGAAGGTGTGTGCATGGGCAAGAAGCCTTTGAGATCCTCAGAGCTTGTCATGAAGGACCCACCGGGGGACATCATAGTGCCAATCTCACCGCTCGAAAAGTATTTAATGCCGGATTCTTTTGGCCTACCATATATTGAAATGCCTATTCAATGATCAAATCTTGTGATACGTGTCAGAGACAATTTAAAATTTCGCAATGAGATGAGATGCCTCAAAACGCTATCCAAGTTTGTGAAATCTTCGATGTATGGGGTATTGATTTCCTGGGACCTTTTCCGTCTTCACATGGGAATAAATACATCCTCGTAGCCGTTGATTATCTTTCGAAATGGGTTGAAGCAAAGGCGCTCCCCACAAATAATGCTAGAGTTGTAGTTAAGTTTTTGAAGTCTCTTTTTGCCCGATTTGGAACACCTAGAGCTATTATAAGCGATTGTGGGACCCATTTTTGTAATGATCAGTTTGCTAAAATAATGTCTAAGTATGTGGTCACTCATCGTTTAGCTGCCGCTTATCACCCTCAAACGAGCGGTCAAGTGGAGGTGTCCAATCGCAGTTTAAAACGTATTCTAGAAAGGACGGTTGGAGAAAACCGTGCCTCATGGTCTGACAAGCTAGACGACGCTTTGTGGGCATTTCGTACTGCTTTTAAGACACCGATTGGTTGTACGCCTTATAAATTAGTGTACGGAAAGTCTTGCCATTTACCTATCGAGTTAGAGCATAAAGCATATTGGGCTTTGAAACATGCTAACTTCGATCTCAAAACCGCGGGCGATCACCGTAAGCTTCAACTTAATGAACTTAATGAGCATTGAGAACATGCTTAACGAAGAATTCTTTGATTTATAAAGAGAGGACGAAGAAGCTTCACGACTCAAAGATCAAAAACCGCATTTTCAATGTTGGTGATCGAGTTTTACTCTTTAACTCTCGTCTTAAGATATTCTCCGGAAAGCTTAAAACTCGTTGGTCAGGACCTTTCACCATCACCAAAGTTTTTCCATACAGAACCATTAAGTTATCTCAACCCGATGGTCTGAACTTTAAGGTGAATGGTCATCGTGTGAAGCATTACTTCAGAGGGGACTTACCACCCAAGGTAGTCTAGGATCTCCACACTTTCTCTAAAGACGAATGAATTCGGGGATCGAGTCAAGCTATGTGACTCGGTTACCAAAAACAAAGCACTTCGTGGGAGGCACCCCATGCTTATCCTTCTATCTTCTTTCTTATTTCTATTGTGATGTGAGGAGGCTTGTACTCTTCCGATTCTTGTGTTGTTTGTGCTTGTGATTTTTGCAGGATTAACCCAAAATTTTCTGAAGACTCTCATGTTCGGTGTTTTGTCCCGGTCCACTCGAGCTTCCTAGCCTTTGCTTGCCATTAGTTTGGGGAAATCCGTTATCCTAAAGATTATTATCGACTAACATTTATCTTTTAACATACTTGACAAACGGCTAAAGATTTTTGTGATACTTTCTTCATGTTTGGGTTATGCATTCGATTTTTTTGAGTTCTAGTATGGGGTTTTAAGCCTTAGATTAGGAAACATTGAGGACAATGTTTGATTTTAGTATGGGGTAGTATATCTTTGATATGATCTTGCCTACTTTTGCCCGTTGTTCTCACGTACCCCATTTTCCCACAAAAATTTTTAATTTTTAAGTCTTAATATTTAGTTTATTGTTCATATATATATCAAAAAAAAATAGTTGACATGAATGTATGTTTTCCGTTGGTGAGAATGAAACGTAAATTTTGACCCAATCGGTTTTATATCTTAGCTTTCTCCTTAACATAAATAGATTGTCTTTGCTAATCTTTTATACAAGGAGCTATAAAACGCTAGTCTAGCTTGAAAAAGTCAAGACTTTGCAAGTTCCCATAATTGATTTTAAATATGCGAAGTTCAATTTATTAGAGTTGAGATTGTTGCCAGTCAATGTGACTTGTTAAAGTGCCGATCTTAATTCATTAGGCTAAGTATTCACGAGTTTCTTTCTTAGAAATTTTAAATTGTGAAGAACAAGAGATGATAGAGTAGAGTATAAGTTTTGATGCTAAACATAGAATAGTTGGATTTCTTTAAGGCTCATAAGTGTTAATTGTGGCTTTTTCTCCCATTAGCTTGTTTCACCTTTATATATAATTGTTTAATAAATAGAGTTGTGCGGTTTTTTGGTTAATAATTAGTTAATAGAAGTTTTCTTTAGTTCCTTTGTGATTAAGATGAGTACACATCAGGAATACTTAATTTGGCATACTATATGTATCACATTAATAAATATTTTGCTTATCCCTTAAAGAGCCTTAGGGTATATGGGGTAAGTAGAATTTAATAAGTGAAATTATAGCCTTATTCATTCCTTAAAGAGCCTTAGGGTATATGGAATGGATATTGTTGCTTAATTTTTGTCTTGTTTGTACCTTAAAGAGCCTTAGGGTATATGGTGCAAATAAGATTGGTCCATTTATGTCTTAAAGAGCCTTAGGGTATATGACATGAATGGTACCTTGCTTAAGTAACCTAATAAAAGCTAAATTTTGGTCGCCTCGATGTGGACTTTAATTTTGATGACATTGGTTTCTTTTGAAAAGGGCTAGGAGCTAATTATTGCGTGTTTAACCGTTACGCTTTATTTTTAGAATTAATAAGTATCGAAATAAAGTCTTAAAGAGCCTTCGGGTATATGACTTAAATAAAATCTTGAGATACAAAATTAGGAATAAGGGAGGAAAAGTAAGTACACAATTAGCTTTTATGAGTGGTGTTAGCATCATAACTTGTAATTTACAATGATCTTGTTTTTAAGCTTGGCTTGGAGAGGTGAAAGTCGGGGACGATGAATTTATCTTTTTAGACACTTTAAGTGCTTTTTGTTCCGTGATCCTAAAAATTATCAATGAATAATGAAAGCAATACATTATGTCACACATGAATAAGTTGTAAGATGTAAATCATAAATTATAAAAATCATAAAAATAGAAAAAGTTTTGGAAAATGGGAAAATGGGGTATTTTAAAGCTTGTGATTTCTTAACTCTCCCAACAAAAGTCTTTGCTGCTTTTCAAAGATTTAGTTTGGGAAAGTTTTGAGGTTTTTGGTTTTAGAGCATATAATATTGCGTGAGGACACACAATCGTTTAGTTTGAAGAATTTTGATATGTGTGAAAACACATATCCTTTTTATATCAAAAATGTCCCTTAAAAGACCAAAATTGTGCATAAAATACTTGTATATTGCTCGTTTTGTCTTTGTGATTATGTAGGTACGGATATTGCAAAAATCTCAAGAAAACGGTCAAAGCCGGACAAACACGGACACGGGAAAGGAATGAATGTACAAGAGCTAGGAATTTATTGCTGAGGTCCAATGGTCAACTCAAAGTCAAACTTGGTCAACTAGTCAACCACTAAATGACAAAACCCAAATTAGCAAAAACAGTCCCTAAAAAATAACCAAAATACACAAATGGCCCAAACCCTAATGACGTTAATTTTTCCATATATTAAGTTAACACTCGTTATCTCTTCGTTAAATCCCATTTATATTAACCCATTTAACACCCACCGGCCCAAAACCTTTTAAAATTACCCAAGCCCAACCCGAGTCAAACTCCCCTTAAGTTTAAAATTACGCCGGTAATACTTTATTAATATTCATTGTCTTTCCCGATTTACCACTCACTCAAAACAAGGGGTAATTTACAATTAATGACGTGAATAATCAATTCAAGTATCAAGGAATGATCTGGCAGAATTAGATGTCATACAAGCTTTTGATTGGTTGAAACCCACATGAAGTGACATGTGGACATAGAAAGAAAGCACACCAATAAATGAAATTTGCACTAAAACAAGTGCAAAAGAAGCACAGAGGTCTAGCACACAAAATGCCACGTTGGCAATCCGTGTGCTCATCAAGTTGATCCAACGGACAAGAATCAAGATCAAATGATTGGAAGATTGAATGGCTATGATCAAAGGGAGTGTGTAACAGACTTAGGACCTGGAAGCTTCATTTGAAGGCTATAAATAGCCTCTCTTACTCACTCAGGAGTAGGGAGGAGTAGAATTTAGAGTAGCTTTTCAAAGTTGCTTTTTAATTGTAACATAGTTGATAAGAAAATAGTCGCCGATAGTACGCAAGGTAGAGTCATACACCCTATTAAATGCCAGACTTGGCACGAGAGAAAACAAGTTTTGTGTCACATCATGATCAGAATATGATAGTGGTAAAAGTACGCTTTTAGGTATGAAAGCGAGCTATGTGCGCCATAAATGGCATTTCAACAAGTTGGCTACCAGCTGGAGTTCAACTCCCAGCTGAAAATAAGACTATTAGGACATATTAAAATGTTCCTACAACAACGTTGTTGGGAGGAATCAATCAACCACTAATTGGTTATGTACTAATCGAGCACTCTTGCTCACATTCGTAGTCGAAATGATTGGTTTACTAATATGGAAAAATAAGACAGAAACGTGACCAAAATATAAGTCGACGTATATAACGAAATAATGAACGCCTCTATACGTCATGCATATGAAGTCCATCTGTTGCTCGCTTCGAGTTCTGACTTGAAATTTATCGACGAGTCCTTCTCGGGGTCCTATGCAGGGTAGGGGTACGAAGAGTAGTTAGATGTACATCGCAACTCACTCACTGAATCATCAGTGGGCAATGACAATCTCTAACGATATCCTAGACGGGGAGGACTAGCAGTTCTGACAACGTCTGTCTAAAGATCAAAATACTAATATTTGTCGAGGTCTTCGTCTGAATCGTATAATATACGGGAAGGTGATGGATGTGACTTATCGACCGCGTCACGGTAAAAACAAAGACGTGTTTGGTCTATCAGGTCATAGAGTGATAAAGATAAAGAACATATGTAAAATGGGACATTAGACTATAAAACAAAAATGTATGCATGAAATATGAATGCACACGACCAATGCAACTTCGGGTGACCTTATGCCTATGACTCCACCAAACACGATACTTGATAACTATTCTGAACATTCCATGATTCTACCTGAATTAGATAAAGTTGATCAAGTTCTGCCTAATTAAGGTCAAATGATGCAATGTCCGGACTAGTCAACTCCTATCATGTTCGGCGTTCTATAAAAATAATTCTTTGGTAATAGTTGCAGTTATTAGCTTTCGAAAACTGGCATTCACTACAACCAGGGCTTTGATACCAAATCTGTAACACCCCACTAAAGCGGAAACAAGGAGTGTGATGGTAATAGCACAACACCATTTATTAATTAAACAAAAAAAGTACTTTATTACAATACTTCTCTTAACCGAACATTGGATTTAAAACGTAAATTTGACTTCACATAAGCTTCATCTTGATATTGAAAGATTTAAAATAGATGACACGGTGAGACTCCACAATGTAATTGCCTTCAAAAGAAACTTACTAACGATCACCTGAAATATTTTCCATAACTGACCTTTTAAAAGTTTTTTCTAGTAGCCCTTAGGTCTAAGTTCAAATAGGTATAAGCTAGATTTTCTCAAGTGTCCATTTGCATTCTAGAAAATAAGCTTAAAGTCCCTATGGGCCTGTTTGGGTAAACAGTCATTATCAAGTGCTTATTTGAGTTTTATAGCTTATTGCTTGTAGGATTTGATTAATTTTTGCTTTAATTAGCGTTATTTAGGATATGAATCAAGATGTCTGTAGACTTGTTTATATCAGTTAAAGCTTTATTATTAGCTTTTCATTTAAAATCCAAAAATGATAAATTCAGTATCGTAATAGTTTTTTAAATATGCTTTTAGGTGCTTATCTTTTCTTGAAAATAGAATTTGGTTTGCAATTAAGTATCTTGTTTAGTCAAACTTTAAGTATTAGGATAAGCTTCCTTTGCCCTATAGGATCCTATTGAGAGGCTTAAATTTAAGCCTTGAAATTACCTACTTTGCAGCTGTTGAGATCTTCAGATATGTATAAAAGCTTATTAGTGATAAATCACTTAATGGCTTTTGAACTATGTTTTTATTCCTAATTCAGGTTAGCATATAAGTATTAGTTTAGCTTATTAATAGCTAAATTAGTCATATAGTTTAGCTTGACATAAATTTTGAGCCTTATTTAGTTATAGAAAAACGTTAAAAAAAATGGTAAGTAGTCTGCTATGTTACCTAACATTTATCTAGCTTATTACAGGTTTTTAGATATAGTTGATTTTATTAAAAGTTCTTATTTTCAGCTTTTCTACAAGTTTGCTTTTAAAATTTTCAAAAAAAGGAAGATGGAAATCGGGGGCGAGCAAGGCTCGAACCCCCGACCTCAACATCCTCACCTTTTATAACACCTCACAACACACACTCACTACCAACGTGCCCTGGGGTCTTTTTCATTCTAGTTTTACAAAATCTATTACTTAGATACATTTAAGCTTTTTTTTGTACAATAAGCTGTTTTAGCTTATAACACAGCTTATTCGATAAGCTGTGTTTCCCAACTTATTTTTCCTAGATTCCTCTTAGTTCAAGCTACTTTCTATATTTTTCTTCAGAATTTTTATATTTAGTTTAGTATTTTTAAACATTTATTTTTATTAAAAACTTTAAAAATTCATAAAAAATAGAAAAATAATCAAAAAAAATATAAATCTTTTTTAGAAAATTTCTTTTATAATATAGTTTCTAGGAAGATTAGTTTTTCTTTCGTAGGGTTTAATTTGCAAAATTTTATTTTTTAAAGAACGGGATTCACTCCCGTTTACGTTTTTTAAAATTTTAAGCTCAATTCAACTCCGTTTTTTTCTAGTTTTCTTTAAACTCACTTTTTAGTCAATTAGAGTCCATTAAAAGAGAAAAATTCATTTTAGGTTTAATTTTGGAAATTTAGGGTTTTTAATAACTATTTAGGGTTCTCGTTTTGCGTTTTTAGTTAAGGTTTAATTTCCCGTTATTAAAGTTAGGTTTACTTGTCCTTTAAATTGCTCACTTTTAGGATTTTAGGAAACAAATCATCTTTGAACCAATTCAAATCATTGTCCAATCAACAAACGTGGTCTCAATTTCATAAATCTTCGAAGAATACGACCCGGTAATCACTTATCGGTAAATATACGTATTATTGTGAGAATTTTCTTTTCTCCTTTGTCCTCAAGAGTAGTTTGGTAATTTTCTATACTTATATCATTATACGTGTATATAATTGATAACGATCATTATACTAATCTCATAATTATAAAACATTAAACACGAGAAATTTTTTATATGCCTGTATATTAAACAAAAAAATTTAAAATAAATTTGATTTATATGTAAGACCCGTGCGTTTATTGGTCAAGAATTCATACCTACACCTTACAATAAAGAATACGATGTATATGAATCCCCTCATATACTCTGAGATAAGTAAAAAAGCAAAGTTAAGTGGTGATATCTAATGATTTGTTAACAGTCAAAACCCTTTAAAGCAATTTTGTTATGATTTATTTGCAGCTTTTTTAGTCAATGACAAGATGTTGACTGAACATAAACACAACCACTCGTATAACCAAGAACGCGTAAAGTTGCAAACACTCTGGCAAAGTCGCCATCGTCGTAGATTAAAAATATGTAGGATGGCGAAGGATGATCAAGTGCAAACTTATATAGACCAACTATCAAGACTATATCACTAGCGTCTCCCGTCCCAGGTGGGGCATCGACTAGTGTGCCACCACCGCATGTTAGGCTTTTCATGTCTAATCTTAATGCAAATTGGTTAATTCAGCATGTTTATACTAAAAAGGTAATGGCATGATAAACGAATAGTGTGTGAGATGTACAAACAGTATAGGTACAAAGAATGTAATTAGATTGAAACCAGCTATATAACACAAAAACCTATTAAGTCATAGTAGACAACGTGACATGATATATAGCTTTACATCAAGTCTCGTGTCAAAAATTCCAAGTCGCCATATAAGAGGTTTGTGAAAGCCATCAGTTGTTCGCTTAGGCAGCACTCATATTTAAGAATTATGCAGTACAATGCTCGACATTAAATAAACTCCCAAGTCCTAAGAAGACAACATAAGATCATTCTATAAGTTTTGACCAAAACACATTCACCTATTAAAGCTTGAACAATAATAGAGTTGAAACAAATCATGCTTTATTAATATATAAACAACTGATCCTCATAGTACACATTCAAACTAAAAATCTCAAACTTTTAATATACTTCGTGTGTAATCTAAGCATGTTCAAAGGTTCTTTAGCAACTCCTCCTCTGCAAAGCTTAGTGATTTTATAGGCATGAACCAGTGGGTAGAATGAAAAAATGATTCATACTTGGAGATGAGTGCTAAAAATAGTGTTATGAAAATTTAAGTTAAAGTTGCCAATACAACTAAAATTAGCTTCAAAGGTCTATACTTTTTGGCTCTTCCCAATCCAACTATGGCAAACTATAAGGTGCTTCACAATCATAATGAGCCGAAAACTAACTATGCATTCAGTTATCCACTTTTTCTAATAAGCAACGTTTGAGATAACTTTTTTTGTCTACTTGTTTTTAAATAACTAAGGACTTACCAATCTGCTTATTTTGGGATATAAGTGACCTCTTACCCTCACTTTTAACTTAAAAACCTTTAAACTGAGATATGTAGTCTTCTATAGTTTTCACCATGTCCCAGAAATAACTTTTGACATATACGTGAAATACGCATGAAAGTGCTTATATATACGCGGAAAGAAAAAACAATCCCAAACACTCTCTTATTGTTGGTATAATCTATAATAGTTTATGTAAAACACCCTCCAATCTATTAAAAATGTAAACACATTTCTAAAATAAAATAATATAAATATTATTAACAATATAAATATAAAATATATTGAAAGTTTTGTTTTAATATATAAAAGATGCTTACATGAAAACTTTTATATGTGGACTATCTTCTTCATTGATAAGCAACTTGGATCTAGCAAAACAATTAGAAACTTTGGTTACACCTGTATATAAAATTCAATTTTTATATACTTTCATATATAACAAATGCTATACAATTATTTAAAAAAAACTTAGCATTCCATGTAGTTAGTCCTGGCATCATGATAAGAATAATTATTGGTTCCGCTGAGCATTCATGATCTTTAATATATGATAAGTTTCCTTACAAATGTCCATTCCATAAGAATCCCATATTGTTTTCCACTAGAATAAAAAAATAAAAAATGTTATATATTCTAGTTTAAAGATATTAAATTGATGTTAATTCATAATATTAATAGATACTTACGTTACATCTTGGAGTTGAAATCAAGTATGTGCTTAGGTGCATTATTTGGATTCAAAACGGCAATGTCTTTATTTTGTATCAACCAACCAATAACATCTACATTAGAATACAAAACCAAAATTAACATATAATATACCAATATATAAATTAGTACACTCCATATAATATGATTATAAAATTATTTTAACAACAAATAAATTTGATCAATTTTTGCATCCAAAAAGTCTTTAAGCGATATAAATTTCAATCCATCATCATTGCAAATGAATTCAGAGCAATTACACACATTTGTTTTTTTATAGAAGTGGATTTGAACTCATGATTTGTTAACTTGGTAGAATCAAAATTCCTTTTAAACATTAATGTCATTGTATTTTATAATCATAACTTTTTTAAAAATATAAAAATCACTAAACAATAGAAACTGTTAATGTAGCATGAAATCAGGTTCCCTAAAAATTAAAAATATAAGCCCCCTATTATTGATAAATCTAAAAATATAAAAGACACAAAAGATTCAAACTGCAAAAAAATTTAAAATTACTTCTCATTCCACTATATCTATCAATTCCCAGCTAGTTGTTGTGGTTGATGGGGTATTTATGAAGAGATGATCTTGATTGCATACCTACAATTAAGGAAAAGAAACTTAAATTTGTTGATTTTTTAATTACTGTAACAATTAAAGTGAGTGATAAACTACTTGTCAATTTGAGTATATAAGTTTGTGGCATCTAAGAAATTGTAATACAATATCAAAATTCTTATTGTATTAGGAGTTGTATATTTTTATTTGCAAAATTACAATCTAGTCCAAGAGTATGAAAAAAACTTTTAATATTAATTCCTATTGTATTAGAAAGTTTGGTTTAAAAAAACTTACATTCAAGTCCAAGAATTGTAAAAAGTATTTAAATAAACAAAAACTTTGTTTTTTTTGTTAAACTCATAAACCTGGATTATCAACTTTCTTCTTCACAAAATTAGGCATTCGAAGCTTTAAATCATCTTTACGTGGTTCATACACCAGTTGCATTCTTCCTTGTTACTATACACCAATATAATTTATAGTTATCATCGCAATTGGTACAAAAGAGATGATCGTTGCCAGTGCCATTTACATCTCAAGCCAATCTTTAGGACGTGTTACCTATTATTAAGCAAAGATAAACATCTGCATTTTCTCAGCCAATACAATGCATGGGCATAATCTTCTCCCTGAACCGAATAGGAAGAACTTCAAATCATTTCCATTGTAATCCCAATTGCCTGTCAAGAACCTTTCAGGTTTGAACTCCAAGAGATTGTCCCAATATCGAGGATCCTGTTGGATTGACCAAACATTCAAAAACACAATACAATCCTTTGGATCGTGTATCCACCTACCACGCAAGCCTTGCTTGACGACCTTGGGACTAAGAATGGAGTTACAGGGTGCAATTGGAATGTTTCCTTAACTTTTGCATCTAGGTATTCTAGTTTTGGAAGATAAGATTCCTCTACAATGTTGTTTAGTCCTATAACTTCTGCTAATTCTTCTTGTACCCTTTTCAGTATGTTTTGATTTTTTAAAAATCTCTGCCATTGCCCATTTTGACAAATTGGTTGTTGTTTTGGTTCTAGCAATCATAACGTCCTAATAGAATAATATTTGACAATACCGTCATATTATAAGTTTTAAAGAAAAAAGATTCAAAATGACTTAGACTAATTAATTACTTGAATATAAAATTTACCATAATTGCCTTTATTTGGGTGATGTTTACTGATCTACTACTTATCAATAGTTCATGTTCATTAACATCCACATTTTTTCTCGAAACCTACACAATTCATATCAATTTACATATTTCATAACAAAACACACATCATCACTAAATTATGATAAAAAATATACAAACTTTGACTTTAAAAGTCAAACTTACTAGATTAAAGGTAAGAACGTCTGAATGAAACCTAGTCCTTTCGCCTTTATCACACTTAATAGCTGGAGAAACATCAGGAACAACCACACCACCATGTACCACAAGATATTTAGTTAATGTTTATAACATTAAATCATCTTTGGGATGTTGTTTGTGATCGAAAATATTACGTGAGATCGAGCAAGAAAGGTTTGATTTAATAGGTAATTTATAGTGGTTTGATATTTATCAGTTTGGAACTTAGGTTTATTGACCGGTGGAGCACCACACAATTTAGGGATAGATAATAGAATGGGTAGGAGGAGCCCATGTTTCAAAAAAATTACATTTGCAGTATACATTTATGAAAGAATAACATTATAGCCCATATGTATATTTAAGTTTTTATTGGTGAGAAAAGAGACTCAAGAATTCCGACCAATGGGTCGTGACCGAGCAAAGGCCAAGAAGAAAGCAGCCGGTTCCTCTTCTTCAATTGTTGATTTGGTAGCCGACAAGTTCTACAACATGAAACAAAAAAAAAGACAAGGAACAACAGGCTTATATGGAGATGAAGAATCGAGAGTTGAATATCCGGGAGGCCGAGGCTCGAGAAATTGCACAACTGAAAAGGGAGAAACTAGAAATTCAACGTCGAACGCTTGAATTAGCCGAAAGGGAGAAACGGGACAGAGATATCTTATTCTATAATTCAATAATCGACACGAACTTGCCCCCAATACAACAACAGAAGCTGCTCGAGATGAAGATGGAAATCAAGGAGCGATATAACTTAGATTATTAGTTTAAGTTATCTGAATAATTATGTTTAATTTTAGTGTCATGTTTTTATGTTTTCTTAATAATTATGTATTGTTTTTTTAGTTTATTATGTAATGGTTTTATTATTAATGAAATTTATATAATGTTTTTATTGTGAAATTTAAATTTGAAGTTAAAAAAAATGAAGGTCGCCCCATAGTGGCATTAGGTCGCCTGTAGGTCGTCGGAGAGAGAAAGCTGATGTGGCGCCGAAAAATATAGGTCGCGACCCACTACCATAGTGGGCAGCCTTAAGGACCAACGACCGATGATACATGTCTAGCTAGGGAGGTACAAAACATGCCTTAGTGTCACGGACTTGTCTCGATAAGGATCTTTCGTGCGGCACTTAATCTCGATTAAGTCAGCCTTACTCGAATACTCTACGATCTAGGCAGCTAGAAAGCTTTAGAGAAAGGAACAAGTAGAATAAAGGAAATGCTTTGTATTACTAGAGAACTTTACAAGAGATTACAAGTGAATTGTTAGATGGTTTGGCCAAATAAGGCCTCCTCTATTTATACTACTCCCACTAGCTACTATGTACAATTCTACACTCTTTCAGGAGGCTTCTAGAGCTTCTAAGAGCTTCCATAACCTTCATACCCTTCCTACAACTTCTAACACCTTCCATGAGCTTCCACACCTTCTAACACCTTCCATGAGCTTCCAAGACCTTCTAACACTTTCCATAGAATTCCACTAAGTATTCTAGTCAAGTATAGAACAATCCGGAATTTTAGCTAACCTCGTAAAATTGGGCGGGGTGTGACATCCTCCCCCACCTAAGCTCTCGATGTCCTCGTCGTGCCATCCTTGTGATATCTCTTGATCTCGTCTGAAACTGCCACAATAAGTCTTCCGCTTCCTAACTCGCTTTACTATCGGGCAAGTCACGGCACTTGATCAAATACTCCTTATAACTCGGCACTCCTTGTCTTCGTATCGTACGATTCGATAAAATTTCCTCAACCTCTCGATCGTACGAAGTAACAACCGCTGTTGGTGCCCACTTGGACACCCCTCGTTCCGGGTCTTCCTCGTCTCCATGATAAGGCTTGAGAATACTAACATGAAAGACCGGGTGGATCTTCAACTTGGGCGGTAATTGAACTCGATAAGATACCTTTCCAATACGTCAAATAACCGGGAAAGGACCTTCGTACCTCCGTATTAATCCTTTATGAACCTTCCTCAGCGACTTGAATTATTGAGGCAAGAGCTTCACCATCACTTGATCTCCGACCTCGAACTCGACGTGTCTCCTTCTTTCATCCGCCCATTTCTTCATCTTCTTAGCCGCCTTGTCCAACGATGCCCGGGCCAAATCTGCTTGTTTGTGCCATTCCTTCATGGTTTTGTAAGCAGCCGGGCTACTCCCCTCGTATGATGCGGCTAAGGCATTAGGAGTCAATGGTTGGCGCCCCTTGACCAACTCAAAAGGACTCTTCCTCGTGGCTTCACTCCGTTGCATGTTGTAAGAGAATTGAGCAACATCAAGGAGTTTAGCCCAATCATGTTGGTTGGCACTCACATAGTGCCGAAGATAGAGCTCCAATAGTGCATTCACCCTCTCCGTTTGCCCGTCCTTTTGGGGATGAAAACTTGTGGAGAAGTTCACATCCGTTCCCATGATCTTGAACAACTCTGTTTAAAAGCGCCCCGTGAATCTCGGATCTCGATCACTAACGATCACTTGTGGCACTCCCCAATACTTTACCACATTTCTAAAGAAAAGCTTGGCCGTATCGTCCGCCGTAATATCGGGTGGTGCGGCTATGAAAGTCCCATACTTCGAGAATCGATCCACCACCACTATAATACTTCCACTACCTTATGACTTTGGCAAGAATGTGATAAAGTCTATGGAAACACTCTCCCATGGTCCCTTGGGCGTCGATAAAGGCTCTAGCAATCCTCCCGACTTCTTTTGCTCTATCTTATCCTGTTGGCAAATAAGGCACGTCCGCACGAATGTCTCAACATCGTCCTCCATCCCTGGCCAATAATAAGTTCCCTCCACCAATGCCAGCGTCCTCTTAATCCCTGGATGACCGGCCCACCTCGAATCATGACAAGCCTTCAAGATTACTCGCCTAAGGTCACCCCACTTAGACACGTAAAGTCGATCTCCTTTGGTAAATAACATGTCTCCCTTAAGCCAAAATCTCTGTGTCTTCCCATCTTTTGCCAAAGATGTGATCTTCTTGGCCAAAGGATCATGTTCCAATCCTTCCTTAATTCGGTCTTGGAGGAAGAATTGGGCAATGGCCGCAAACTCCGTCTTGTGACTCAATGCGTCGGCTACCACATTAGCCTTCCCCGGCTTGTACTCTAATTGGTAGTCGAACTCGGCTAGGAGGTCTTGCCAACTAGCTTGCTTGGGACTTAACTTCTTTTGGGTTTGAAAATAACTCGTAGCAATGTTATCCGTCTTGATCACGAATCTCGAACCCAACAAATAATGTCTCCAAATTCTCAAGCAATGGACAATCTCCGTCATCTCTTTTTCTTGCACCGTGTACTTTCTTTCCGTCTCGTTTAGCTTCCGGCTCTCGAATGCGATCGGGTGTCCGTCTTGCATTAGAACTCCTCCAATAGAAAAGTTTGATGCATCCATATGTAACTCGAAAGGCATGGTCACATCTGGTAGTCTTAACACCAGCTCCTCTATAACTGCCCTTTTCAAGCTCTCGAACGCCGCTTGGCACTCTTTGTCCCATATCCAAGCTTTGTTCTTCTTCAATAGGTCCGTTAAAGGGGATGCTATGGCCGAGTATCCCATGATGAACCCTCAGTAATAGTTCACCAAGCCAAGGAAATATCTCAACTCCGTAACCTTGGTTGGTGGCTCCCACTCTTGGATAGCCTTTATCTTCGCACCGTCCATCATCAATCTTCCGTCCTTGATTTTGTGTCCCAAGAACTCGACTTCATCTTGAGCGAAAGAGCGTTTCTCCAACTTCACATAAAGTTTGTTGTCTCATAACACCTGGAACACATGTTTCAAATGCAAGACATGCTCCTCCAAAGTATGACTATAAACAACAATATCGTCCAAGTATACCACCACAAATTTATCAAGGAGCGGGTGAAACAACTTATTCATGAGGGTGTAAAATGTCGCAGGAGCATTGGTCAAGCCAAATGGCATGACTAAAAACTCGTAAGAGCTATACCTTATGACACACATCGTCTTGGCTTCGTCTCCCTTCGCTATCCGTACTTGGTAATCCCCCGATCTCAAGTCCAACTTAGTGAAGTATCTCGCCTTTCCAAGTTGATCAAACAAATCCGCAATGAGAGGAATATGGTACTTGTTCTTGATTGTTACCTTGTTAAGTGCCCGGTAGTCTATGCACATCCGTAAGGACCCATCTTTCTTCCTTTGAAATAGCACCGGCGCACCATATGGGGCTTTCGAGGGTCGAATATAGCCCGCATCCATTAGCTCCTTGAGTTGTTTGCGTAACTCTTCCAACTCGGGTAGTGGCATTCGGTAAAGGGCTTTGGCGGGGGGTTTGGAACCCGTCTCTAACTCCATGGTATGATCCACCTCCCTTCTAGGTGGTAGCTGTAACATTTCTCATTTTGGTGTCATTGTACGACTACATTAATGATCACTATTTATTTTAGTCCGACACGCATTTACTTTTAATGCACAACATAACTGAGTTGATTCATACGATTAATGATTAGATTGGGCATAATTCTTTGTTTGCTAATAAATTTACATCTTGTTTTTCGTCACATATCTTGCTCTAGAAATTGAATTTAGGGGATAAGATGTTAATGGTTGGTTTGAAGAATTATTTTTTTATAGGATTATATGAAATGTTACAATGGAATGGTATTTATACTAAAAGTGATGAATGTTGAAAGTTGAGTTTGACTGTTCTTGTTGACTTGACTTTTCATTTAATGCTGAATATTGGAGGTTTTGTTTTACATTTAATGCTGAAAGGGGAAATGAATATGAGCCGTTGATTATTTTTTAATATCCAGGTGTCGTTTTCTCCTTTTTTTGCCTCAAGATCAAAAAATCAAAAACCTTCTTTTATATAGGTTATAGATGATTATTTTTTAATATCCAAGTGTCGTTTTCTCCTTTTTTGCCTCAAGATCAAAAAATCAAAAACCTTCTTTTATATAGGTTATAGATATAGATTTTGTCACATTTCAAGATCCTTATCGAACCCATGTTCCCACCATCACTCGCTTCTTCATCTTCATGAACCGACATTCCGTTGAGGCTCGCTTTCTTCGGGCAATCACGAGCTCTATGAGGTCCATTACATATGAAGCATCCACCATTCTTGTAGCTTGTCTTCAAGTTTTTATCCTTTCCAGTGGGAGGTTTACGTGCAACATCGACCTTTGGTTGGGCATTCTTTTCTCCCCCACCTTTCTCTTGGTTCACCTTCTTAGCTTTTGGCTTGGACGAGTCCCTCCTCGTACTAAAGTAAATCAAAGCCTCAGCATAAGCAATAGCCGTAGAGAGATCTTGAACTCCACGTCGTTCCAACTCTGTCTTAGCCCATCCTTGTAAACCATCAAGAAAGTAAAAGAGAGAGTCTTGGTCAGAAAGTTCCATAATCTCCAAGACAAGTGTGGTGAACTCCTTGACGTACTCCCGTATCATCCCGGATTGTTTGAGTTTACGAAGCCGACTTTTCGCCTCGTTCTTAGCATTCTCCGAATATAATTGCTTCTTAAAATCCGCCACAAATTCAGCCCAAGTATCAATAGTAGCCGTACCTCGCTCGATATCTCCATACCGACGTCTCCACCATAACGCTGCGGTATCCTTCAAGTATCGGGTAGCCATCTTGATCTTGGAAGCATCATCCACCATGTTAACACCTTCCAAGTACTGTTCCATTTCCCATAAGAAATCATCAACCGCCCTAGATTCCCACTTTCCCATGAACGGTGATGGTTTGGGAACACTGATCTTCGGACCATGATTAGTGTTGCTGCCGCTACTAGCCAATGACTGCTTGCACAGCGCCACGTCTGCTTGCAGTTTTTAATGGTTTTTAGGTGAAGTGTGGAGACCTTTCTCCAAAACCCTCTCTAGCGTCATGATCTCGCCCATGAACGATCTCTTAAGTCGTGGGAGTTCACGCTTCAAGCGCCACGAAGAGTATGTGAGGCTTATCGAAAGCCCCTCCTCATACTCCGTCGAAATCGAGTCTAAACCTTCCAAGCCCTCAACTTGGTTCTTTAACTCCGCCATGGATGTCTTAACACTCGTCACTCTCTGATCCAAACTTGCCATAACGTCCTTGGACGTACCTCTCTTCTTGGGGTTTTGACGCATATCGTCTCGACCCCGGTTCTCGTCGACAATCGCGCTTCCACTAGCACCAATCTTCTCGTTTTCATTCGCCATCGCCTCGAGTCGACTCGCTCTGATACCACTTGTCACGGACTTGTCTCGACAAGGATCTTCTATGCAGCACTTAATCTCGATTAAGTCAGCCTTACTCGAACACTCTACGATCTAGGCAACTAGAAAGCTTTAGAGAAAGGAACAAGTGGAATAAAGGAAATGCTTTGTATTACTAGAGAGAAATTTGTAAGAGATTACAAGTGAATTGTTGGATGGTTTGGCCAAATGAGGCCTCCTCTATTTATACTACTCTCACTAGCTACTATGTACAATTCTACACTCTTCCAGAATGCTTCTAGAGCTTCTAAGAGCTTCCATAACCTTCATACCCTTCCTACAACTTCTAACACCTTCTATGAGCTTCCACACCTTCTAACACCTTCCATACTTCCAAGACTTCTAACACTTTCAATAAAAATTCCCCTAAGTATTCTATCAAGTAATAGAACAATCCAGAATTCCCAGCTAACCTTGTAAATCGGGCGGGGCGTGACAATAAGATAACATTAACGTGAAATTTCTTATATCACATCAATATAGAAGAGACAATGTGTTAGGTATGTTCAGAAGAGCTTTTGACAAGTTTCCCTAAACAACGAATTTTTTCATTTGTTAAACATACTTAACGGGTTCAATCCGTAAAAAGGAACTACTATACCAAGCTGATGGCACATACAACCCGGGACGGACTTAGAAATTTTTAAAGGGCGTTGGACAACTTTTTTCCTATGCTACATAATTGAACTTTTGTTTTTTATTTACGTCGGGTTAATTTTTGAGAATTTTATGACACTTAACTTATTTAGTGATATATAATATAGAGATCAAGTAGCACAAAATATAAAAGGTTGTTGCACAAACTAGAAAACAAAATTTTCCTTATAGATTAACATTTTAAAGTCTAAAATCGGGTGCCCATGCTACACCTGCCATCATACTACTAGACAAGGGACATAAGGCTGCTTCAGATTCAACTCATGTTGATTCTCTTGCTGAGTAGATTGAGCAAGACGTGATGCAGGAGATGGGTATTCAGAGGGAGAGACGTACGTAATATCATCTCATAAGGGGGCGTAGACTTACTCTTCGTATCAAGTGATCGAGGGCAGAAGAAGCTTATGCATCAAATGTCAAGGTTGTTTCTATTTAAAGGGGTATAAGGTTGGTGGTCGGGAGCCATCATCTGTAGAGTTGGAAGGTGTTAAGGGTAAAACAAACACTACAACGACTTCTGCTATAAATGTTGTTTCCACTCTAGTGGTTTCAGGGTTGGAGACTAGTTGGAATGAGCGCATTTGGATCAAGCTTTAAAGTACATAATTGCTGGCTAATAATGATATACTTTTTAGATGGTAGATAATTAGCTCTTTATCCAATTGGTAAATCACACTGGATTTCAATTATTGTTGATGATACTTTTATACTATAGTAATCAAATTTGAATTATTATTGATGATGCTTTGTTAAGTCTTTTAAAAACACACGCACACCATTGAAGATGAGAGACATATTAATCTTAAGTACTGGTTAAGGCAAAGATGGAATCAGTAATTCATGTTGAGAGCCTGAGCTAGATGGCATAATTCCTAGGTTTAACTTTTCTTAATTTTGACTTTCGTTTTAGTCTAAATGTAAACAAAAGCATAAGTCAAAATTAAAACCTAAGTTTTTAACATTAGACGCGCTATCTGACGGGTTTTTATTGTTGTTTTGTGAGCAAATTAATAATGAAAATTGTGAACATCTAGGGTTTCAATTATAGTGTATTTAGTTCCTTTGACATAATATTGACTTTCGTTGACCTAGGGTTCTTATGTATCTTCTGGTTATTTGTATACTTGTTTGTGAACATATGTTTTGTGCGTTAACAGTTCCAAAGAAACCTAAAACTCGTATATGTGTTGCGCAACATCACTAACGTTTTCTTTGACGAACATTAAATGTATGATTAATTTCACATATCACCATACTTTGATGATTAATTACATATATACACAAAGTGCAACCATTGAATGCATAATGTACAATGGTTTTAAAGCATGTTTGGGTAGATATGTAATTATTGAAGTCTCATTGGGCATATATGTAAATGCCCCTTAAATGTAAATGTATAGCCATTGAGTTACTACTTACATATGATACCCGTAATTTACACTTTGTTTATGACTATCACTTATTAGAGCATTCGGTATGGTGGTGTCATGGCTTAAAGCCTTGGCACCAGCCCATCCCATGACACTAGACACCACACCGCACCTCGTGCCATAGTCTCTTGCGCCATACATACCAGCCAACGTCATGACACTTTTCAATTTTTATTCTTTTGTGTTGTATTTGTGTATATGTTGAGCTATGACACCACTTTTGCCCATGACACCACTTTTGTACGAGGGAGGGAATGTTTTGATGTCATGTGTTAAACTGATGTCATGAAAGGAATTGGCCAGGTGACACCTTTTTTGCTCATGTCACTATCCTACAACACCAATTTTACCTTATGCTCTTAGTATGAGAAAAAGGAAAAAAAACATAAAAAAACAAGAGGGATTCGGTTATTTAAAATTAAAATTTTCTTTTAAGTTTTATTATAACTATATATTAAAGAGCGGTATATAAATGTTCACTGATCCCCGTAAGCATTAATTGCTCACAAACCTATCTTTTTCATCCCACTTCACCCGCCTTTTTAATTGAAATGCAACTTTGATCGGGTTTGATTTTGGGGGTTTTTAAACATGATGTTATGTTGAACTGCATGCAGTTTTTAACGAGTTTGATTTTGGAGTTTTTTTAAACATGATGTTATGTTGTGTTGTTATTGTTGTTTGCTTATCAGTTTATATAAACTTTGGTGTAGGCTTTTTATTGTGATGGTTCAAATTGACTCGTATCTTGGCGGGGCATTCCTATATTGTGTTTGCAGCCATGGCGGGTTTCATTATTACCCGTGTTTTGGCGGGGTATCACTCGATTGTGTTTGCATCCATGCTATCTTGGCGGGGCATCACTTGACTGTGTTTGCAGCCATGCCAGGTTTGATTATTGAATTGTGGCATCACTAAATTGTGTTCGAATGGCTTTGGGTTCTTTTGTTGGCGATGATGGTTTTACTGTGTTTGTGCATTTGTGAATATGCAATCACAACAAGTTGCTGGAATGCCAATGTTGTTGTTAACTCAGACCTTGGCGGGGCAACATGGCATCATGCTTGCAACAGTGCTGTGTTTGATGCGGCTTTGTCCATACTGTTTCCATATTTGTCGTTATTCTTGCATTGTGGTAGTTGAAACAGACCCGTATTTTGGCGGGCCATTACTTGATTGTGTTTGCAGCCATGTTGGGTTTCATTTTTTTATGGCTGTTGAAATTCACCTGAATCTTGGCGGGGCATCACTTGATTGTGTTTGCAGCCATGGCAGTGACCCACGAAAAAAAGTGGGGCCGTAAAGTGGGACGAGTGACCTAGCTAGGTGAAGAGATTATAGATTCTGTTTGCAGCCATGAAGGGTTTCATTATTGTGGTTGTTGAAATTAAATCGTGTTTTAGCAGGGCATCACTCAATTGTATTTGGAGCCATGCTATCTTGGTGAGGCATCAATTGATTGTGTTTGCAGCCATGACTGGTGTCGTTATTATAGTAGTTGTTATAAATATATATTAAAGGGCGGTATTTAGTTATGCATCACGCTAGGTTGCTTGGAGTTTTTAATTTATTATTGGCTCAGAACTGGCGTGAATCACGACACCAGTTGTTTGCAACCCATGTTGTGTTTTATTGCTAGTAGATGACGTGGAAAGACACATAGACATTGAAGTGGAAAGAGATATGAATGAATGAAATGGTTGTAAGTGAAAGAAGATATGACTCATTGACACGTATTTTGATGGGGCATCACTTCATTGTGTTTGCTGCCAGTGTAGGTTAGATTAAGTTTACTAAGGCTTTGCTTGCCTTTTGATTATTTGGCGGTTGAAACCAACATGTATCTTAACTTGGCTATGTGTTGCAAAATACCTAAACGCAGCATGAAATTTGCTGGAAATAGAATACGTTCATGGACCGTCTCTTAGGCCAGATGGTGTGTCACTCATGCTTTTCATGTATACACATGTGTATCATTGGTGATACATCAATTGGTCGCATAGATGTTTTGTATATGCTTGGTAACCATGTCTTGAGAAAACATTTGTTTACCAAACGGGAAATGATGAATTCATACAAGTAGGCGCATACTTTTGATATGTTATATGTAGGCATGGCAGCATGGAATGCTTGCAGCCACATGTATTGAATTGTGTATTATTTTTTGCTTGCTTACTCGAGCCTTCGTTTTATTTGTGTTCTTTCAATTGAGCACCACTGTACGAGGTGAGAATGAAATGTTTGTAGGTAGAAGAAGACATGACTCAAGAAATAATGAGTGAGACAGGTATGTGAGAAATTAATGCTTACATGGAGTGGTGAATGGCCTTATATCGGGAATGATCTCTTAAATGTGAAAGGGGTTGGGGCATTATCGTGTGTATTTAAATACAAGAAATGGTTTTTGATTTCAAACACTCTAGGAAATTATTCGAGATTTTTGAAACTGATAGGTTGTGTCACTTTCGTTGTTCTCGGATAACTGGCTAGAGTAGTTGGTGTAGGAGCCATGTCCTGATTTAAATTATGAAAGTGCCCTTGCAGGCGCCGTTTGTTGTTTGTGGGAGATTTAAACACTCTAGGTAGTTATTTGAGATTTTCGAAACTGACAAGTTGTGTTGCTTTCGTTGTTCTCAAACAACTGCCTAGAGTGGTTAGCCACCGCAGATCAGATTCCTCTGTTCATGTAGCTATGAAAGGCCGCATGCATTTGTTTGCACTTTTTATGGGAAGACAGCTTTAAGTAATACATCCTTGTGACAATACAATGTGTGAGGATTTTCGTAAGTTGGCAGGGCGTTTATATTAATGCAGTCCTGGCGGTCTTCCCGGCTATGCATGTTACGACAGGCTGTTGTACAAGATTTGTTTCCTTTGTTTTTTATGGATATGACGAATCTAAATGACATGATTCGCTTGCAACCACAATTATTGAACTAAGCCTTTTAAAAATAAACTTTGCCTCTTACCTGAACCTTTAGTGCCAATTAAACAACTTTTCTGCATAGGCACACGTGTCAGTGACAAATGCCATTAGGTCAGCTGGTGTGTTGTTCATGTTCTTCGTGTAAACACACATTAGATGTGAGTATCATATCAACTAGTCTAACGCATGTTATATCATTTTTGAGCTTGGCGGGGCAAACTATTAAGTTTGCAGCCATGGCGGATGCATCTGCTTTTTCTATTTATAACATGTCTGAGCGATATTACGTAAGTTGAATACATATTGTGTTCATCAGTCTAACCGTTTATAATATTCGGGTACAATATCTACTTCAACAAACAATATAGACCTTCTTACAATACATTTTCAGTTCGATGGTTGTACATTATCTGTTGACAACACAGGTCAGCCGCTTCTACTATACGATTCCTTTAACCTTTTTTATGTTCGCTATTTCTTATGTATACTGATATTTTGCATGTAGTGTTTCTGCTCCTGGTGTTGTTACTCCTTTTGTTGTCGTTCCCGTGGATAATACGGGTAATTTTAAAGTGCATACGATAAACACCCATACACCGATCGTTGGCACGATAGGTTCGTTTAGGGGCTGAATTGGTACATAGACTATAGTGTTAGCAGCTGATCGTGTACGAGTTAATGGAGTGCCAGGTCTATTGTTTTACTCTTAATTTTAGAGCTTTCTTCTTTCTTTATGTATCTATCTATGTGGACCGCTCCTAATTTGTGTGGAGTTCACCACTCCCCGTAAGCATTAATTGCTCACATAACTATCTCACTCATCCCACTTCACGCGCCTGGAAAAAGCAATAAAAGGCCCACTATTACTTTCAAAGGGCGATGATGATTATGAGCGGTCTATTACGTGGCTAGGCTACCTATTTGGTATGCAACCATGATAGACCAGTGAAGCTCTATATTTACATGCAATTTTGAACGGGTTTGATTTTTGGGGTTACCAGGATAACATATTTGCCTACATAAACGTAAATAATCGTCAGAGATGTGTAATGCTTAACACATGTTACTATGAAATGGCGATGATGCATATGAGCGGTCTATTACTTGGCTAGGCCACGTGTTTGGTATGCAGCCATGACAGACCTCCACCTGAAGCTCTTACCCGAGCCAAACAATTTCACAACCTGATGGAGCCAATTTTTGCAGCGCTTGACATTATACTTGCAAATCCGGGTTACTGGACTACAATACTCGACTCTATGGAGCATTCCTAGCGTCTGTGTCAGAAGCCAACAACATCCGTTTGGTAAGAGAAATCACATTCGTTTCGTTGTCGGCTTCTTACTCGTCGCTAGGAATGATTTCGAGAGTATGTTAGGGGTTTGGTACTTTCATGCGTGCTCAGATGTAGAAGCTGATCTATATGTAGGCATACGTGACAGTCACAAAATTCTTAGCGTACATTTAGATATGACATTGTCTTGGATAAGTTATTACATAACATATTGTGAATGTCGTTCTTGATGAAGAATAGTTTATTAACATGTTGAGGTTACTTTTGGAAAACAACATATCCCATCGACAATTTCTCTTCTAAATATTCAGTTCTATTGAACATCCATAGTGTCCATGTCAGAAGTCAACAACATTCGTTTGGTAAATGAAATTGCATCCGTTTGGCTGTTGGCTTCTGACTGGGCGCTAGGAATGTTTTTTAGAGTGTGCTAAGGGTTTTGTTACTTTCACGCGTTCTCAATATGTAAAAAAATAATCTACATTTCGGCATACGTGATACTCGCAAAATCCTTAGCGTATATTTGGATATTACGTCGTCCTAAATCATGTGACCATGTATCAAAGATATCATGGTAAATCGCTCTCCTATTATTTTTACATGATCCGACGTTTACTTTCCTCATTTATATTCATTAACTAAATAGTAAAAAAATGTGAGGTACGAGCTGCTCTACATTGGATCATGCTACCGTGATGTAACTTGGTTGCGACAATCGAATTACAACTATCAATTCAAAAAAAAAGACCTCCGGATATCTATTGTTCAGCTTATAAACTATACGAATATATGAATGCATTTAAATTATTATTGTCCGTTTCTATTTTACTGTTATTATGAACAATAAACTACAAACGTACAAGCCCACGCTCTGTGGCAGAGCGCGGGCCTTGTGTCAAAAGCCCATAATCAAAACCAAATCGGATCAAAAAAAGCGGGTCACAGCATTAAATGTCGGGGCATCTGCCTTTTGTAATATAGTTATAATAAACTACAAACGTACAAGCCCGCGCTCCTTAGCAGAGCGCGGGCCTTGTGTCAAAAGCTCATAATCAAAACCAAATCGCATCAAAATTGAAACCCCCAATCAAACCACCTGCCTCCGTCATACAAATAATCAGCTACCGGATCTCTGCCGGAATTAAACCATTTCCAGTAAGTATGCTCACTCACCTCCCAACTTACAAAAACAACATTTTTATTTAATTCACATTCTTAATTATACACTTTTCAATATTAGGGTTTACTTTCTTTTATCATCATACTTAATATGGAGTGTTTGGTTTATAGCTTATTTGATGGGCTTATTGAAATTTAGAAAACCCGATAATCTCATTTTCAACAACTTATGAGCTTGTTTGGTAAAATGATGAATTTGGAGCTGACATGGCGTTTTATTGTTATGTTAACACAAACATAGTTTCACTTCAAACTCGTCCACTAGTCATCATGTTGCTGAATGGCTATGAAACACAAAACCGTCTTATAATGTATCATGCGGGGAAAAAACTTAGTAGAATGACTCATACATGACAAATCTGAAACTATGTTGGTGTTTAGGTCATTTGCCTATATATAATACACACACACCTATATTTTTTGTGGAAAATTGTTTTGTTGCCGTTCAAGATCATGATCTGAAGATACCATCTTACTATCTAAGAAGTTATAGTTTTTCAATTGCCCAGTGTGTGTAAGTTATGTAGTAAACGTTAAGTAGGCTTTCTTGCGTGTTCGTTGATCTAACCAATCATTCTATATCCTTGAAGTTTATATAAGGGCAAAGTTTTCTAAGATACCAGCGACCTTCATTTTTGCGTCTTATGAGTGCGTTTTACTTGGTTTTTTCCGGATGAGTCATAAAAAGATTATGTGGTCATTCAACTGTCTGTCACCAGGCTGACAAGCTAAAAATGATGAATTGGCGGCTGACTTGTCATTTCATTGTTGATTTTTAACAATTATTTGTTATACGATAATGCCGAGAGGAGACCAATGTAGGTTCACTTTTACCTGTCAACCTGGTGTCACTTTGTTGAATGACCAAATGAAATACAAAACCATCTTTTAATGAATCATCTGGAAAACTTAGTAAAATAACTCATATTTTTTTTTCGAAAGGCTGAGATTTTAATGAATCATCTGGAAAACTTAGTTATTTTTATAAAAATAACTCATATTTGACGAATTTGCAAAGTATGTTTGTATTCTAGGTACTTTTTCTTTATATAAAAATTATTGCATTTACCTTTAAGTTATTAGTTAATACTGTTTTTCGTGGCCATTCTAGATCACGGTCAGAAAAAGTTCAATAACGGCTACTGATACCATCTGTGTCACGAATTAGAATTCAAATGTACACTTTAAACAAGATCTGGTATTGTATATAAGCTTACTTGTTTGGATCAAGTGAAGAACCTCCATGATGTATATTTTTTATATGTTATAGAATGTCTTAAATTTTGAGGTTTTCGTGATCCATAAATGTTCTTTAAAGCCGACATTTATATACATTTACGTGTTCATGTTTAGCATTGGTTATGCACGAAGTACCAATATGAGCTCAAAAATTCAACCGATATCCGGGATGGAAGACGCTGTTCAGACTAGCACATCAGCTACGGTATCTGTATCATCAACAGTGAGCCCAAAGGTTTCTCTATTTGCCAAAAAAACTGGATTCTTAATACCGAAAAACAAGATATCAGGTTCGATGGTTCCACTTTTTCGGGGCAGTAAAAAGCCAGGGAGTGCTGATGTCGAGAATAACGAAAGTACTAAACAAGTGCTGAGAAAAACGAAATGGGGCCCGGATTTGACACAAGATGCTTTTGTTAGAAAGGGTAGAGCTTTAGCGTATCAGGTAGTGAATCAGTTTCCGATAGCAATCATGCATTTTAATTTTATGCTTTTCGTATATGATTTTCGTCTTTCTATTCATAAGTTTTTGCCTAGAAAAATGTGTGGATTCCTTTTTATCGCGAAGAACATTTTATTACTCAACTGGTGGCAGTTGTAGACTTTACTGTTTCCTATTGGGTGCTAAAATGTTTGTGTCGTCTGAGTAAATAATTTGCATGGATCCCCACGTATCCAGGTGCCTCTTAATGACACATTGCCTCTGTCCTGGTACAATATATGAGCAGACTAGACTGGATCAAATTACGCAACGACTAAAATCAGGAATGACGGAGGATGATTCGTCAGCAGCTCACGAGTCTTCAGGCCAGAAAAGTAACGAGGTAAATATTCTTTTTGGCTACTAAAATATTTTACGTTATTCTGTTCAAACATTATAAGCACTAAATGTGATTGTTGATGCAGAAATTGGAGTTGGAACTCGAAAGACGTGAAATTATTGGTACGTTAAGTTGTAACACTATTATACATGATATTTGAAAATTCTTAGGTTGTTTTTACTGATCGGCAGGAGAAATATTGAAGCTTAATCCAAGCTACAAGGCACCACCTGATTACAAGCCATTGTTGAAAGAAGATAAAGTTGCAATCCCCGTGAGTTTAAGAGTGGTCGCATATTTATATTACCTTAAGATGTTGTTTGAATTCTATATTTAAAATCTTGACATTTTTTCTGCTAGATTAAAGAATATCCTGGACGAAATTTCCTTGGGCTATTATTTGGACCTGCTGGTGATACTAAAAAACGATTAGAAAAGGTAACAGCTACACTACTACTCAAGTATATAAGTTTCTAAGCTTTGTGACTAATCGGGTTCCAATAATGCATTAGGAAACTGGGGCTAAAATACGAGTTTATGGTACAAAAGCTGATACAAAGAAAGAGGTAAGTTTATTCTTTTTTTTTATTGGTACAAGGAAACATCAAATCGTTGTTAACTCGTTTCTTATTACTAGCAGATTGAGATAACTTCTTCTGAAGGCAACGAAGGTCATGGTGATTATGAAGAATTGTTTGTTCTTGTGATTGCTGAAACTTACGACAAGGTTGATGCTGCAGTTTCTTTGATCGAGTTACTGATCACCCCAGTACTGGTAAGCTTATTGTTTCCTAATCTTTATAAAGATGATATGTAGTAAAGTTTATTTTGCTTACAAGTGAACTTTTATTAGGCGAACACTGTAGCTGTTACAAATGATCCAGTTTCTGGGGATAATCCAGGTGCAGTTAGTCTTGGTCAAGACACGCCGGTAATTGTAAATACAGGATCTGCAGTGGCCTCACCTTTAGCTCGCTATCAGCCATACCTTAATCCAGGGTTCATTGCACCACCCTTTACAAATTCAGCAGTTCCAATGCTCAACAATCCCTTGCAAGTATCATCAACCCCTTCAAATTCTGGACCGATGCCATCATCATTTGGTCCAGGGTCTGTTATGTCTGGACCCCTTGGTTCGGCTCCCTATAATCAGCAGCCGATGCTTCAGCGCCCACAAATGCTTCAGGTGCCAAATATGGGATATGCTGGTCAACCCAGGAATCCTGTGGCAGGTCAGCTGAATTTTGCATCCCCACCTTTTACTCCAACTGGACCGAACCAGAATTTACGGCCGATGGGCTCCCCTGCTCCTCACCCTTTGACATCTACTGGTTGGGCCCAACCACCGGCTGGCTCACCTGGAACTATGGGTCCAAACAGACCACAGATGATGCAACCAACGGTTCGACCTCAATCATCACAACCAACTGGGCTTCAGACTGGGCCACCTAATGCAGGACCCGCTCCATGGTTTCCTTCGTCAAATACATCCACATCAA
This sequence comes from Tanacetum coccineum, assembly GCA_026074375.1. Classification (NCBI taxonomy): domain Eukaryota; kingdom Viridiplantae; phylum Streptophyta; class Magnoliopsida; order Asterales; family Asteraceae; genus Tanacetum; species Tanacetum coccineum. Next base: position 105,216 of record BQNB010003290.1, read on the forward strand.
TACCTCCTCAATCTGTAAGGCCCCCACCCCCACCCGTAAACGCCCTAAGACCACAGCAACCCACCTCTAATGATTTTACATTTCAAGCAAACCGTCCACAAACCCCCTCCTCTCAATATATTCCGAGGCCCGGAAACCAGCCAGGATCTCAATATATGCCTGCCCAAAATCCTCAATCATCGTCGTTTCGGCCAGGAGGATTGAACAATCAAGCAGGGCCACCTGTCGGACCACGTTTTCATGGGCCACAAAATAGTCATCAAATGGGTCAACATCATCAGGGTCCATCAAATATGCCTGCCCCTGCCCCTTTAGACCGACAACCAGCTTTTACTGGGCATGGACCACAAACTCCTGCTGGTCACATGGGGCCCAGGAACTTCGGTCCAGGTCCAGGTTCACCAGCTGGTCCATTCCCACCAAGGCCAAGTAACTTTGGACCAGTTCAGCAAAATCATCCATCCATGGGATTTCAACCCCAGAACTTCTCTGGTTCTCCAAATCAACAGTTTCGTAGCAATGTGCCATATACTATGGGCAGGCCCGGTTTGAACCCATCCGGACCGCAACAAGTATATGATCCATTTTCCCCTACTGCTGTGCCACATAGACCTAGTGTTGGTAACCCCCAAAATTCAAGAAAACAAGATAATGATCCCGAGTATGATGACTTGATGGCATCTGTTGGAGTGAAATGATCATATGACCGTCGCTAGACATTTGTAAACGCGCTTTATGGAATAGGTGTCTTCTTGAATTGTAATATGTGAGACTTGGAAAAAAAGCTAGAAGCATAGTTCTTGAGTGCCAACGAATGCATTTTACATTGCCTATTGTTTGTGTATGCAATTTTTTTTGTGAACTTTTGTTCTTTTGAAGCTTTCAAATGTATCTGGCACCACCGGGAAAAAAAACAATACGTTCTTAGTTTGTAGTTCAGTTGGATAAAAGGGTCGTCCAGTTTGCGTATTTTCCAACTTGTTAGAACAGATGACAAGTCATTGCAACTTAACTCGTAGTCAATGTAATCTCAATATGTTAAAAGCATTGGGTGGAACGTCTCCATCGGTTAACACGGCGGTTTTAATAGCGTGTACAAAATCTAGTAAATAATGTATATACAGGTCTTCAAAGGTTTCCAGTTGTTACACAAGCATGCTGTCAATGTATCAATTTGGTTTTAGTTGCATCAGTTTTGACCAAGAACTCGTCGGATGACAGAAATGCATTAAAAAATCCATGACAGCATATGGACTCCATTAAGATACTCATGATGCAGAAGAGGTCGATTCAGGATTGCTGTACTTCCCATTCAAAAACTTTTAGCTAGTTTTGATTTTAAAAGAAACTCAATGTAATACGCTAACCTTTCAGCTTGTTTCGAACCAGATATGCCAATATAGAACTAGCTTAAGGCTCCAGTGACTCGAGATCAATCAATGATTGAATGACTTGAGATGTTTTGAATTCAATTTGGGCAAACTTGGTGTAACATGTCTACAAGCTGTCTTATGTACAGAAGCTAAAATACAGCAAATCAGCAAAATACCCAAAAGACAGACTTTACAGCCAAAAATCTCAAGTCAGCTTCTTTAAAGTTAAATTTGTAAAGATCTTGCCGCTAATTTCTCTCAAAGCAGTTTATGATGCTATTAAACCTAATAATTACATAACCATTTTCCTTCCTATATGTAGCGTCTTTCGCTTTTATAACCAAAAGGGAAATGAGGTATACGGACGCAAGCATTCTTCTAAAGGTTCCATTTGATGGAACTAACTAAAAAACCATGAAGTATAGCCACGCTCCTGATTATTATCATATTCCAACCTAATTACTCATATCTTCACAAACCGAACATCGTTTTGCCCAAATGCCATTCCACAACCAGGACATTTGCGGTGACGGATCTCTAAATTCCTCTGGATGCATGGATTGCAAAAGAGATGAAAACACTTCACAATCACCACCTGTCACAAAAAAGTTCCAAAATTAAAAAGCTAAACGCATGAAAAAAACATACTGTCATAATGATTTTTCAGAGTGCACGTACCTCCTTTGGCCGATCAAAGCAAACCCCGCACTTGAGAATAGACTTGCATTCTTTGATTTCGTCTTGAAGTTTCTGAATTGCAGCTTCACTGCTTCCCAAAGTCAATTCTGAAACCTTCATGTTTAGTTCAGCCAGCTCCTCGTCAAGCTTCTTCCTGTCATTTCTGGTTTCAAAAAACTTCAACTTCATAAGTACTCCTAATTACCAAGTTGCCGTTAAGAGAAGTATGAGATTTGAATGAATGATAATACCGTTCGTTATCCAATTCCTCTTGAATTTCCTCCAACTTGCGCCCGATATGATCATGTTCCTTTTCTGATGAAGAAAGCAATGACTTAAGGCACTTCAGCTCTTTATCAGCATTGGACAGTTCCGACTTGCTGTTTTCAAGGTTGACTGCCAGGTGTCTATCTTCTTCCGTAGACTTCAGAGCATGTGTAACACAAGCGTTCATCTACATGGTTATGTATTAAGTTAGATTAAAGAAGGATAAACCTGTATTTAACGACACAGACAAAAGGCTAATAACGAAAAGCAACTATACCTGCTCTTCAGATTGCACAATGCGTGATTTCAGCGATTCAACTGCAGCATTCACCTGATGAAGTTGTTTATCTAACGTTTGCTTCTCGGAAAGTAGAGAGGTGTGAGACTGTTTCATCTTCACACTTTCGGAAACCAGCTGCAACACAAGGAGGTTGTTGTAAGTAACATGTTATATATGATTATGAAAAGGAAGGAATGTACTACGTATTACTCAAGTTTATGAAATTGCATGTTTACTCCAAAAGAAATTAAAAAAAATAAGACCAAATTGACCTATAACTATCAAGAGATGCAGGATCAAAATAATAACCTTGATATTGTAATCGTCCCTTTCCATCACCTGCTGCAGCAAGTGCTGGTTTTGTGTCTGCATATCTTCATAAGCTTGACCGATAGTCTGAGAAGATGCAACAAGGTTGATGACAATGATATGATTATACTGGCGTAACAACAAGAAAAGCATAACAATAAAAATGGAGGACATAGCACAAGCAAGATACCTCAATTTCAGAAATATAAGACTCTGCCTCTCCGTCTTTAATTTTTATGGCCTCTGAGAGTTCCAAAACATCCCTGCACATGGCCAAAAATGTTCTCATAACTACATACGGAAGTTTCATAAAGCGACATTTGGTTATAAATAACCGATCATCCGATAAACTACATAGTTTATTGATACAGTTTCAAGCATACGTGCAATACGGACAGTATAAAAGTCAAACCTGTCTGACGCGTCGAGTTGTGCCATTAAATCAGCAATTTCAGCTTCAGCATCCGCCAATCGCTGTTTGCATGCAGCCTCAGTTTCGTTAGCAGCTTTTATCCTCAATTCTAAACCGTGTTCATCAAAAGCTTTTTGTAGCACCTCAGCTTGCGAATGAGCTCTCCTTTCAGATTCTTTAATTTCCATGATGTCCCTTGTACCCAATGAAGTAGAATTTCAATAATCGCATAAAAAAAATCAATAAGTAGACAATAACCTGTGTTTATCTCAGAGACCAAACTCCATACCTGTTATCATATAACCGCTGTCCCAGCATATCCAAAAAGATTTGAGATTCTAGTTTTCCCTTCTGCAGCCTCTCAATCTGCAGCAGGTTACTAGCTTTACTCATTTGATAGCCATGTCAAAAATATAATTCAAATGATAACTTAAGTCGAAACTTACATGGGCCTGTAAAGACTTGATCTCGGCACTCTGCTCAGAGCAGTTATCCACCAAGTCCTTGTGTTCACTTGTCTATAAGCAAAGATTGATATCAAGCTTAAGAAATTGATCAGAATGCAATAATAAAACTGAATAAATATATACACGATTGTCACCTTTTGGTCCACCAATGCTCTAAGTGACTGGGCCTCCTCCTTCAGAGAAACGGCTTCACTCCCGGTATCTTTCCAACGATTCAACTGTGATTTCATCATTTCCATTTCTTTAGACAAAGCTGAGGCCATGACCTGAAACTCTGCTTTAATGTCTTTCCTCTCTGCAACGATTATCACACTTCTATCAGAATAACACAGATAACATAGTGATTGTTACTTGTAAGTTGTAACCAATTTTACCTGAATCTTGAACAGCTTCTTCCATTCTAATTTCTAACTCATTATTCTCGTTGATGATTTGCTGAAGCTGTTGCTCTAGGTTTTCAATAGTAGAATCGGGATTATCATTAGAACTTTTCAGAGCATCTAATGATTCTATCTTCATGCTGAGCTCTTTCTCTTTCCGTATAATGGAAGACCTATCAGCCTGGAATTGAAATATAATAACTGACAGTCTGATATAAAAACATAAAAATTTGAAAGAGGTAGCAAAATGGGGACTTAGGTAACTAGTCAAAACAGGTAACTTTTTGGTACTGGTAGAGTCGGGTTGGGTTAACCAAGTATACTTTGCCTAAAAACTTTAAATCCTCTATAAACAATTAGTTGTCAGATGTAATTACAAATTACGTTATTTCAAAAATTTAACTAAAATGATGAGGAAACTTTGGACAAGTTCCTATTCGTTTAACCTACTCAACCCATTTGACTCGTTTCCTTTTTACCTAGGTTTTTTAACCCATATGAATCATGAGAGATAAAAACAGAACTCCGATCAAACAGTTCATAAGTAAGCATGTGAAAAGTGCAACCTCCAAATTTATTGTATACATCACCGGCTTACCTGCAAAGAATCTATCATCACTCTAAATCGCTCCACTTCAGATTTCCAATATGGAAGCTGATCATTTAGTAAGGTGTAAGGTCGAGATGTGTAAATATATTTGTTATCCTTCAGTTCATTCTGCCAAAACACAGTGTGTTAGAACCAAGCAACTGTTGGATACACAACAGCACAAAAAATAAACACTAACAACCTGAAGATCCTCTAACTGTTTTAATAAGGTCGAATTGTCCTCTTGTGTTTCTTGAAGCTCAGAAAGACGATCAGATGCCAGTATCTACATCAATTACAAATTCATTACTTTGTGTGTAGGAATGCAGAGAAAGAGGATAAAAACGCCCGAGGATGAAATACAAACCTTTGCTTCCTCTATAGAGGCCTTTAAATCACGCAATCCCATAGTTTTATCTACAGTAATTTCAGGTGAAACACTTCCATTAACAGCAAACGGAACTGGAGGCTGCACATCAGGAAGTTTGTCCTTCTGCATCTTTAAGCTTACAAGTTTTCTTCTACTTTCTTCAAGTTCTGCCATGCTATCCTCCAGTTCACCTTACAAAAATGAGCATACAAAGATAGAAAGCAAAATCAATAAGAATCCCCATTTAAAGAATCGTCAAAGCATGCTATGTTTTCTAGAAGGGAGGAGGGGGCTGGTGAAATCGTTATTATACCTGCAATACGTTTGATCTCGGACTGATCCACAGAATGGCTATGACTATAACTCTGAATCATATCATCATATTCTTTATGCTTAACATGAAGAGCATCAATAACTACTTGTAAATGTTTAACTTCTTCTTTCATCAAGTCGTCAATCTTATTTGACTGAATAACTGAATCTAATATGTAGCAAGGTCAAGCATTAGCAGGTATTAGCGATAGTGTATAAGTAGTAATTAAAAAGTTTGACATGTAACTAAGGTAAATACCAACCTTCTGCAGATAAATTCCCCTGCATAGATTGCCCAATGCTTTCTATTTTAGCCATCAGAATCTGTATCGTATCTTCTATCAATTTCATTAATTCGAGAGTGGATGAATGCCGCAAAGCAAGCGATTCTTTGATATAAGTGAGACTTTCTTCACTTCCATCTTTTCCGATGGAATCCGATTTCAGGAGTCTGCAAAGGAATATTTCCTCTGCAGGACATGATGGGACCGAATCTACAAAGTAAATTAATTAGTATGCTTATGTTCAACAATTAATAGTCGAACCTACAAAATAGTACAAAAAATACACACCTCGAGAAGAGTCTGCACCTTGCAATGCTTCCAATGCACTTTGGCCGGCGCCCGCACGTGCCCCAAGGAGAATTAGGTCATCATCCAACTAAAACAAAGGTGTTTAGACAATAGCCTTGATAATGCAAATTATAAAGAATAAAGTGTGAATAAGATGTTACCTGACTCCATAATTGATTCATTGTGATCAAAGCGTCATCATAAGAGGTTTGCCCCTGTTTTAATTGTTTAATTTTATCTTCCATATCATGTAACTCCTGCTTCTGGACTTCCAACTGCTGGACAAGCTTCTGATTTTGATACTGTAGCACTGTCGCATCAACCTGCAGTGGCAATTGGAACTTCAAAATTAATCCAAATCCTACAATTTGATTTAGATTATTCGGTTTAAAGTAAATTACCAGACTTGTTGCTTTTTTAGAGTTTGCCTAATTGGGGCTACTTTTTAACGGGTTACGGGATTTGTTACTAACTGAGTTTGCCTAAATGAGGGTACTTTATAAAGGGTAACTTTTGAAGAGCGAGAAAGTACAAATTGGCGAATTAGGATTCTTATGTAGTTACGCTACCTTTCTCAGAAACTTTACCTTATCAGATCCAATCCTACACTTAAACAAGAACTTACATATAGAGAACCTTGAAACCACATTTTCAATAGTTTTTTTTAGGAGAAAAAAGGCAAGCGCCCTCACAAAACTACAAAATATACATTTTCAATACTAAATTGGTAACCTAAATCTGATTCAGTTAGAACATTTCCGCTCTCAATCTCAATAACAAATTAAAAGTAGAAAGTCTTAGATCCTATACAACAAGAAAGAGACCCCAAAATCTTGATCCTTGCAACCGCTATTTAGTTTTATTATTTCTACAACAATCGACGTGTCAAACGCAACCACGTGTTCCAAACATATCATATTAGATGAAAAGCTAGACGCACATTATTCAATACAGCATCATAGTTTAGAGCCTATTGCTCAATACATTATCACATGCTGCAAATATCCAATCATATCAAACCTTCAAAGCAATACATACTGCATCACAAAACCCTCAGCAAGCGTATAGAGTATGCACTTTCACGTGATTAATACTTAACTCAGTTACAGCAATCACTTGTTATCCCTTTCTATATACTTAATTCATAGAATTCACTTTAGTCCACAAAATCACGATAATATCTTGGGATTTGCCCTTCAAAGTAATACATACTGCATCACAGAACCCTCAATGAACGAAAAGAGTATGCAATTTCACGTGAGCGGTACGAAAATCAGTTACTTCATTATCCGTTTCTATATATACATAACTCATAGAATCACAATAACATCTTGGAATCAATTTGCAATACATTCTTCCTGATTTAGTCAACTTCAATTGTAAAAGCCTCAACATGAAGACATACAAATAAGCAACTAAGAAAGAAAGAAACAAAGCGCCTTAGACAAATCTTTATTGTCGATAACCTCAAACTAATCAATCGAACATGGATAAATACGTAACCGATCAAACACTAGTTAGAAGCGGCTTTTTTCCTCATAAACAAAATATTCCTAATTTTCCAAAGGCATCGCCCTCAACTCAAGTATTTCTCTTCATACCAATATAGGATGGTTTGTTTAATCTTATATAGCGGGCTTATGGCTTATGTCGTTTCCGGCTTGTGTTTCATAAGCTCACTTTTTATGGCTTATTTAAAACTTTTCGGGTTATATAAGTTTTTTATGTCATAACAAGCTTATATAAAACCCCGCCCCGGCGGGGTTGGGTATGTTGTTGTTGTTGTTGTTGAATAAGCTTATATAAGCCGAAAAGATTCAAAATAAGGTACAAAAAATGAGGTTATGAAACATAAGGCGAAAACGAAATAAGCCATAAGCTAGCTATATAAGGTTAAAAAACACCCCATATCCATAATAGTCGGTAAAACGATAAGATAAGATAAAGGGTATGATCTAATTATAACTGTAAACCCTAATAATAATCAGTTATAAACAAAAACCCTCCAAAATTTAATCTCAAAATGGATAAAAAAGTAAACTTGTAACAGTAATAAAAACTTACAGCGGGATTATGGGGAGAAGGATTAGGGTGACGTGCCATATGACTGTGATTATGAATTCTTTGTTTTTTATTACTGTAATTATGATTATCATCAAGAAGTTGTTGTTGTGATTCATCTGAAGAAGAAGAATCATCAACAGATGAATTTGATTCCATTTCTTACTACAAACTTCTTCTTCTTGCTTCTGCTTCTCCCTTCGCCACCATCACCTATTACTAACTGTGTGTGTTTTTTTTTTGTTATATTTGGGGTGCGTGATTGCGTTGGTAGTTAAACCCGCCACTTTGCCTGGGTTTGGAAAACTCTGATTCCCAATCTTAAAAACATGGTAAACTAGCATACCCGCGCAAAGCAGCGATCATATCAAATATGCATATTTTTATCATATCTTGATTTTTAGGCGGTGCGCAATGATAGCCGGTATTTAACGGTTTACCGATTTGATTGTTCTAAAAGAGTATATGTGTGTGTTACATTTTTGTAAATATATTAATACAAATGTAGATATGTATAATTATATTCATTTAAACTTAGTAAAAAGTGAATGTTAATTATAAAGTTTAGAGCATCTACTATGGTAAGTCTTTTATAACTAATAATTTTTAGACTTTTTGATATAATAAACCTACATTTACTTTGGTATAAACCTTTACAACTTTATAAGGTGTTTTTTATAACAAATGAATTAAATGCATTTAATTTATAAAGAGTTTCAAGAATTAAGACCTCTTCATTTCACATAGACATAAAATGAGTGTCTACTATGGTTGAAATGAAACATAAACTTTTTCATATTTATAGACCTTTTCATAAACCTATCATAGTGGATGCCCTTACAACTATAAATATATATTATTGTAAGTTTGTAATATTCATTTTAACACTAAAATTTAATGTGTCATTAATTTACGTTATAATGCAATTAGTGTCTTGTAAAAACTAATTATTGAGTCAATTTTTTTAAAACTTTATTTTATAGTAATGCGTGTTGTCTCAATATTTTTAAGATTTTCTTTTATAAATTGTCCCAAATACATTATAAAGTACTGTAGTTTAGACTATATTAAAAATTATTCTTAAATTATTTAATTTAAGTTTTAAAATATGTATCTTAAGGATTACACATTGAGGAATGTTAGAATCACAAAAGAATTTGAACAAATTTTTTTACAAGATGATGTGTCATAAATTTAATAGCATTTTTAAGTTTACTTTTGATTTTTCTCTCTTATATGCATCCACAAATTTATTTTTTTTTGAACAGCGGATTTTATTAAGAAACTAGCAAGAAGCTAGAATTACAGAGAAATCAAAGAAGGGTTTTTAAGCCAATCATCCCAACTGAACGATGCTTTACATCTAGACTTACACCAATAAAAAGATATGGAAACAACATCATCAAAAATAATCGCATTTGAAGGTTTCTTCTCCTCGAATAAAAGTTTGTTTCGATAAGACCACACAAGCCACCAAACCACAAAAAAGACACCTTGGATCATCATCTTAACTTTAGACTGAAGACGTAAAGAGGCCATCCAGTTGATCCATTATGCATCCACAAATATACATATGCATCCACAAATATACATAAGTCATTATGTGGATAATTTTTTATAAACTTTTTGGGGTATGGAATAAAAGAAATGGAGTGATTCCTTAAACTAAGGTGCCGTTTGGTTGGGGTATATTAGGGGGAATTCATGGCATTTGCATTTTCATTTCCTTCAAATATTGTGTTTGGTAACACAAATGAGGGAATTTAAAATTCCATGAATTGCCAAAATTGGGGAAATTAAAATGGCTTCAGAATTTTAATTTACTTGGAAAAAAAAGTTATAAACTTTTTTTCTAGTTGTTTTTGTTCTATTTTTTCTTGGTTTGTTGTTTTTTTAAATAAAAGAATATCCATCACTTTAGTCGGGTCGGGTCAAGATCGAGTCAAGGTTAAAAATTTCATACCCGAAACCGACCGTATTTGAATTCAGGTTAGTAGGGTTCGTGTTAATTCGGTCGGGTCCGTACGGGTTCGGGTCAAGTCTGTTCGGGTTTGGGTCAACCCGAATACGAGTAAACGTAATAAAAAATTTTTTTATCATTGTTTATATAGAAAATTTATAAAATTTATTTAGAAAGATATTTATTTGGGTCAATCGGGTCGACCTGAAACCGAGTTATCAAAAATTTCAACCCGATACCCGACCCTATTTAGTATTCGGGTTACTCGATTGATCCGAATAAATTTTTTTACTCGCCTAACCCGACCAGATAGGCTTAATTGGGGTCGGGTCAGGTTTTTTGACATCCCCTTGCGTCCCTCTCTAAAAAATTGCAATAATAAACAAAGTGACATATTTCAAAAAATTATAAAATTCTGTCAACCAAATATGCGTAGCCATTTTAAATTCCGAAATTTTAAATTCTCAAGAATTTAAATTTCTTAGAATTTAAAATTCCTAGTGTTTGGTTAAAACTTTTACTTTGAGATTTATGTATCATTGTTAAAAAATGCGGGCCCTTCCATAGGAAGATAGATGGGTGTTTTTAAAAGAAATTATATGAAATGATGGGCCATATGTATATTTGTGTGTTTCTCTTCATTTTCTTTTTGATAAAATAAATAAAATTTAATCTATATTCTTCCACTAACTATTAAAATAACATTATTATTATATTTATTTTTCCAATTCTGTCCATTTATTTTCATACTTATACCAAATCTAATCTCATTCCATACCCAATAGAGTCAAGCAAGGAGCTTGACATAAACCAGAAACCAAACGATCCAAGCTACGCAAGACTATACCCAAACTAAAATTCTCCTCAACATAAACAACAAAAACATTATCATATGCAAGCACTAATAGCAAGCCCAATAACAAACAACATAAAAAAACATCAACATGCCTTCAGGGCTAAGAGACACACGAGCAGCAA